>JAAAWM010012178.1:0-203227 GCA_036873465.1 Thinopyrum obtusiflorum | reverse complement strand
CCCGCTCCCTGCCCCACCGCACTGCCATGGTTGCGCCGCCCCCAGGCCAAGACTCGACGTCATCCATATCTGGCGGTGGCAATAGCTTCAACCCACACAACTCTAAGATAGCCATCTAAGCGATGCTTCCGTGGTGAATTTGCACCCCCGCACCCTTTCGTTATATACCAGCCAACCGGCAGCCTAGGAGCTCTGCCGGCTCGAGGGGTGCTGCTTCCCATTGGGAATCGATTGGCCCAGAATAAAAATTCAGACAACTGACGCCTAAATAAAGTGATTTGAGATGAAGGTGCGACCTATCTGGCGACCCGGTGAAGTAGGCAGATCCAGCTGCCTAGTCGGTGAGGCCGGCGTGGTTGCGGTGGCTATAGGCGGCAGGGAAGCAGAGATGTTGTGATGGTCGACGGCTATGGGGAAGCAGCATCGGGGCTCTGGACGGGTCCAAAGTTGGAGCCGCTCCGGCGCCGTGAACAACAGCGGGGGTGAATCGGCTCCAGTACAGTTCACGCGGCCGTCGTCGAGGCAGCTCCGGCAGCACGGAGTAAGAGGCACATGGCCCAGTGCACGATGGCAAATGGGTAGAGTCTCCGGGATTAGAGAGGAGGGCAGCTGTGAATTTGGTGCGGTGGGGGCGCCATGTAGGAGGGGCTGAGGTTTCGCGGCTCTGGACAAGGGAGCTTCTGGGGAGAAGGTGATTTGGCACCCACGAGGTATGGATGGGGAATTGGGAGGGGGAACCATGTCTTACGGACGCACTTGTTTGAAATGTGGGGGGGGTTACAGTTCTACCCCTGCCTTTAGGCTTCTCAGCTTGGGTCTGTGTACTGAGGGTCGGGGATATTATAGTAACTTTGCTTCCCCCAAATAGTGGGCGCGAGCAATTTCGGGCGAGGAGGGCGTGTTTTGAAATATAGTGGGAGCGAGTGATTTCGGGCGAGGAGGGCGTGTTTTCAAATATAGTGGGCGCGAGCGATTTCGGGCGAGGAGAGTGTGTTTTTAAATAGTGGGCGCGAGCTATTTCGGGCGAGGAGAGGATGTTTTCCAGACCATGGTTTATGAATTATTTGGCACATGTCATTTCGGCCGAGGAGAAGCCGTGCTTGGATGAAGTTACGAACCTACCCTCGATGTACAACGGGCCAATTGACGAGTGTCCCACATAGGCCGATAATTTCACATCTCCCATTTATTTGCTTGGGCGAATTCCACCGAGCAGAGGGTGTTTAACGGTTCGTTCAAATTTTGGGAGAACGAGCATCCACGTCTACCTTACCAAGTCAATTCGAATCAAATTTTGAAATATTAGCTTGCCACTTCTTTTTTAGATGGAGAGATGATGCTCGGGAGTAATGTGTTTTTATATGCTCGTTGCTAGCGATTTACTATATGACAAATAGTTGACCCACTCAAAAACGGGAATCAAACCCAAAATGAAATATCTCGATTCAATGAAATAGCTCGTTCACCAGGTCAAAATAGTGAACTAAATCCAAAATTGAACACCTCAATCAAGTAGCATGTTGTACAGTATTATAGTACTCCATGAACATATTGAAAGTCAAATTAATGAACTTGTTTGATATACGCATATCTCCGTTCATGTGTGGATTGCAGACAACATGTTCTCCAATTTAAATATTTGAATATATCGAAACATGGTTTATATCAGTCTTTGATGCATAAAACGCGACCTCCCCCTCTTCTGGACTCCTGCTCTCTCTCTCTCTCTCTCAGTCTGTCTCTCTCTCTGACAATCTTCAATTCTGTCGCACGCATCCAAGACACAAACCTTTTTGGTCCCTATCCCTTTCTCTCTCTCTCTCTCTCTCTCTCTCTCTCTCTTTGTGTGTGTGGGGGGGTCTTTCTAGTTCGCATGCATATATACTCCATCTATAAGTCTCTCTCGCACACTATGTATGATTCTCTAGTCCAAGCTAAATATCTTGGGTGCACTCATCATACGCACACAAATTCTTTGGCTCATTGCCTGTAACTCTCTCACGCACCACTCTGTCGTCTCGGAGCTCTTCCCTCTCTCTCTCTCTCAAACTCTCCATCTACCTGGGTCACACATACACATGCATATCTCACTCACACTCGATAGACCCATCTAAAACTCTATCTCCCTCCCTCGTTCTCTCTCCATCTCACACGCACACACACACAATCTCATGCCTAGCCAAGTATGATGGTCTCTCACTCAAATGTAGGCACACGAAGTCCCCCCCTTATATGTGTATGACTAGCTAATCTTAGTCTCCATCACAAACATGTGCATGGTCTATCTCGATTTCTCTTGGGGCATCTTCTATCGCGCACGCACCTCCCTCAATCTCCCACCCATATAGCCCCCTTACGATCTCGAGGGGATCTCTCTATCACAAACACACCCTCTCCCCCTCCCCATGCGTCCATGTTCTCCATGTGTCCCTCTCGACCTTTGTTCCTTGTTGGCCAGACCTCTATTAGACATGTGATATAGGGTTGTCTCTCTCCATTGCAAACAATCACGCACTAGCTATCTTTGTGTATCTCCTCACCTCTCTTTTCTATCTCGGAGATGCATGCGTGATATGTTTGCATAAGAAACGAAAAACACACACTCTCTCTAATTTATCGTTTGTTGTCCCTTTCCCTTTCACACACATACTCTTTTTGCACACTCACTAATTCTCCTTCGCACGCACTTGATCTCTCTCGACTTAGGCACTCTCTTCGGTCCATAGCATATAGATTTATTGAAAAGTCAAACATCACAAAGTTGGACCATGTACATGGAGAAAAACATTTACATCTAGAACGACAAACATATACCATTAGATTCATCATGAGATGTAGTTTCTTATCTTTGGTATTGTAGATATAAGTAACATTTGCGTAAACCTGATCAAAGTTTCCAAAGTTCAACTTCTAAAAAATTTACATGCACTGCATTATCGAGCAGATGGAATATCTCTTTCCCCCTCTCAGCTATCTGACACACCACTCAGCCTTATCAGGGCTCCTCTATCTCTCTCAAACTTTATATCTCCCTGGTTCAACATACACATGTCTCGCTCACGCTACATATAGACCCATCCAACACTCTTCACCCTTGTTCTCTCTCTATGTGACACGCACCCCCATAAGTACCATAATCCCTCACTCCATTATAGGCGCATGCACTCCCCCCTAAGTATGATTATCTCTCACTAGCCATCTGGAACACACGTATTGTCTCCTTCCATCCATACGTCTATCTCGATATCTCTCGGGGTATCTTCTATCACGCACACACCTTGTCACTCGATCTCCCACCCATGTAGTCCCATCACGATCTCCAGGGGATCTCTCTATGACAAACATACACTCTCTCTCCTCCCCATGTTTGCATTTTCTCCGTACGTCTCTCTCGACCTCTCTCCCTTGTTTGTCAGAACCCTCTTGGCCATATGCTAGGGGTCTTTCTCCCTCGGTTTCACACAACCACACACTATCTCCTCACCTTGCTTCCGTTGTCGAAGATGCATGTGTGATATGTTTGCATAAGACACACACACCTTTTCTCTACTTTTATCCTGTGTTGTCCATGTCTCTTTCACACACGCACACACACTTTTTTCACTCGCTCTTTCTCCCCCCCCCCCCCCCCCCCCCCCCCCCCCCCCCCCCCCCCCCCCCCCCCCCCCCCCCCCCCCCCCCCCCCCCCCCCCCCCCCCCCCCCCCCCCCCCCCCCCCCCCCCCCCCCCCCCCCCCCCCCCCCCCCCCCCCCCCCCCCCCCCCCCCCCCCCCCCCCCCCCCCCCCCCCCCCCCCCCCCCCCCCCCCCCCCCCCCCCCCCCCCCCCCCCCCCCCCCCACACTTTTTTCACTCACTCTTTCTATTTCACTCTCTCTCTCTCTCTCTCTCTCTAGTTAGGGACTCTCTCACGTCCATAAGCATATGGATGTTTTGAAAAGTCAAACCTCAGAAAAATTTGACCAGGTATATGTGGAGAAAAACATTTACATCTGGAAAGATCATTAGATTCATCACAACATGTACTTACTTCATACTATCATTTATCTTTGGTATTGTAGATATAAGTAATTTCTTTATAAACTTGGTCAAAGTTTCAAAAGTTTGACTTTAAAAAAAATGTTGGAACTACATTATCGAATGGAGGGAGTAGCTCTTTCTCTCTCTCTCTCTCTCTCTGCTATCTCTCACGGGCCTCCCCTCTCACACGAACACTCTATACCGACGGATTATACGCTCACTGTGTCAGCGTATAGCTCCGTATATTGTTTAGTTGACCGGTTAACCAGTCCACATGCTGCCTTGTCAGCTCGTGTTCTGTATCTTCGTGTGCTGGCCCATGTGGCAATGGGTGAAAATAAGTAAACTAGAGGCCCATCTGACACGCGGTGAAGTAAAGAAAGTTGAAACCACTCGGGGTAGCACCCCGCACGCTAGTAAATTAAGGGCACAATGAGGACACACTTCTTCCGCGTGGAGGACGCACTCGCGCACAATTCACCACTGTGCGGCGGCATGCACAGAAGGACGCACTCGCGCACACCCAGCACACAACACACACCAGCACACGTGTACACCGGCGTCGCCGCCAGTTGAGATGGATGGCGAGGCAGCCAACAAGCGGAGGCGGCTCGAGCCAAAACCGCATCCGGCGAACCTGGACTTCATCAGTAGCCTCCCCGACGACATGCTGCTCATCATCATCGGCCTCCTCCCCACCAAATCTGCCGTGCGGACCGCCCTGCTCTCCCGGCGGTGGCGCCCCCTCTGGCGCCACGTCCCCCTCAACCTCACCGTCGACAGCTGCCTCTGCGACGGGGATTGCAAACGCATGGCCGCAGTCTCCAAGATCCTTTCATCGCACCCTGGGCCAGCCAGACACCTTGACATCCGCATGTTCAGTACCAACTGCAAGGTCCAACCCAAGTTCAATGAGTGGTTCTTATCCCCTGCCCTAGATCAGCTCGAGGAGCTCAGCTTTGAAGCTGGACGATGTCGCTCTCTGCCGCCGTCCGCGCTCCACCTCGTGCCAACGCTGCGCCGCACCAGCTTCAGCTCCTGCTATCTTCCCCAGATTAATGTCGCGCCCGCCCTTCTTCTCCCTCAACTCAAGCAGCTCGACCTCTTCGACGTTGTCATCTTGAAGAAGGCTATGGAGCACCTGCTCCGCAGCTGTACTGCACTCGAGTACCTTCATCTTGAGCAGATCCATGGGTTCATTAGCCTCCACATCACCTCGATGAATCTCCGATGGATTTATGTGTCTTGCTGGCCCCGCAACAAGACATCAATTGGGAAGAGATCACTCCAGTTGTTCCACATTATGGTCATTGAGAATGCGCCTTTCCTTGAGAGATTGCTTGTATCGGATCTAGAAGGTCCAACAAAAATCAGGGTCATGGATGCGCCGAAATTGACAGCGTTGGTGCACTCGTCTGCCAAATTCTCTGAACTCTTTATTGGATCTGTAATCGTTCAGGTACAACACTCATCTTCTTCTCCGTCTTCTTGAAATTCACATTTTTTAATTTCTTCTTGATGTATTTATGACCGTCTTCCAGAAAATGATTCCCACAAGCTTGACCTAGTCTATGCGCACAGTGAAGATCTTGGCAATAAAATCTATCGGCCCCAATCTGGATCAAGTTGTTGGATTCCTTACATGCTTCCCGTGCACGGAGAAGGTACTCATCGAGGTGAAACTTCTTTCCTATTAGTAAACGGTAATCACAACCTAGCTCAAATTTTTTGTAATTTTCCCAAATTACGATGACAAGTGTAGTGTTCAAAACTGCATCTACGCACTGCACCGAAAGAAATGTTTTTAGTATTTTTTTCTCACGTGATCACCTGCATCATTTTTTTGTTGTACTACTATAGTAGCCTAGGCTAGTCATAGTGGAAAGTAACTTACACTACTCCAGTAACTCTATGGTTACCCTACGAGCAAGTACTACCTCCGTCCTAGTTTACTCTTCCTATTTTGTAGTATCAAAATTTGACCATAGATTTAACTGACAAAATGTTAATGCATGTCACTAAGAACTATATCGTTGGATTCGTATTTGAACATAATTTCAAATGGTGTAATTTTTAGTGACATGCATTGTCATTTTCTTACATAAATATATGGTCAAAATTTTATAATAAATAAGAGGTAGTACAAAAGTGGGCTATAACGGCCCTCCAGTATGTAGGCCAAAACACGTGCCAAATTCACTTGTGATGCATTTGGCATCGATGCCCCTCCATTGCTCACCTGGTGCCCCAATCTGGATCACCTACTTTGCTCCGGTGCCAAATTAACCCACGCAATGAAAAAACACTTGCGTGGGAGAGAGAGAGGACTGAGGCAATAAAAAAACACTTGTTTGGGAGAGTGAGAGGCTGGTGTAGTTGGTTTGATTTATTTGTTTGTACATGTGGGTCTGTGTGCACAGCGGTGCCAACTCTCTCACATCGCGAGAGCGGTGCCAAAATCTTTTGATTTGACATCGATGCGTATTATGTGGCATACTTTTGCGAGATATGGCATCAGCCACATAGTGGAAGGCAACAAATGCCCAAGCTCTTCACGTAGGGGGGGGGGGGGGGGGGGGGGGGGGGGGGGGGGGGGGGGGGGGGGGGGGGGGGGGGGGGGGGGGGGGGGGGGGGGGGGGGGGGGGGGGGGGGGGGGGGGGGGGGGGGGGGGGGGGGGGGGGGGGGGGGGGGGGGGGGGGGGGGGGGGGGGGGGGGGGGGGGGGGGGGGGGGGGGGGGGGGGGGGGGGGGGGGGGGGGGGGGGGGGGGGGGGGGGGGGGGGGGGGGGGGGGGGGGGGGGGGGGGGGGGGGGGGGGGGGGGGGGGGGGGGGGGGGGGGGGGGGGGGGGGGGGGGGGGGGGGGGGGGGGGGGGGGGGGGGGGGGGGGGGGGGGGGGGGGGGGGGGGGGGGGGGGGGGGGGGGGGGGGGGGGGGGGGGGGGGGGGGGGGGGGGGGGGGGGGGGGGGGGGGGGGGGGGGGGGGGGGGGGGGGGGGGGGGGGATCATCAGCCTCCTCCCCACCAAATCTGCCGTGCGGACCGCTCTGCTCTCCCGGTGGTGGCGCCCCCTCTGGCGCCGCGTCCCCCTCAACCTCACCGTCGACAGCTGCCTCTGCGACGGGGATTGCAAACGCATGGCCGCAGTCTCCAAGATCCTTTCATTGCACCCTGGGCCAGCCAAACGCCTTGACATCCGCATGTTCAGTACCAACTGCAAGGTCCAACCCAAGTTTGACGAGTGGTTCTTATCCCCCTCCCTAGATCAGCTCGAGGATCTCAGCTTTGAAGCTGGACGATGTCACTCTCTGCCGCCGTCCGCGCTCCGCCTCGCACCAACGCTGCACCGCGCCAGCTTCAGCTCCTGCTATCTTCCCCAGATTAATGCCGCACCCACCCTTCTTCTCCCTCAACTCAAGTAGCTCGACCTCTTCGACGTTGTCATCTCGAAGAAGGCTATGGAGCACCTGCTCCGCAGTTGTACTGTGCTCGAGTACCTTCGTCTTGAGCAGATCCACGGGTTCATTAGCCTCCACATCGCCTCGACGAATCTCCGATGGATTTATGTGTCTTGCTGGCCCCGCAACAAGACATCAATTGGGAAGAGATCACTCCAGCTGTTCCATGTTATGGTCATTGAGAATGCGCCTTTCCTTGAGAGATTGCTTGTATCGGATCTAGAAGGTCCAACAAAAATTAGGGTCATTGACGCGCCGAAATTGACAGCGTTGGTGCACTCGTCTGCCAAATTCTCTGAACTCTTTATTGGATCCGTAATCATTCAGGTACATCACTCATCTTCTTCTCCGTCTTCTTGAAATTCACATTTTTAAATTTCTTCTTGATGTATTTACGACCGTCTTCCAAAAAATGATTCCCACAAGCTTGACCCAGTCTATGCGCACAGTGAAGATCTTGGCAATAAAATCTATCGGCCCCAATCTGGATCAAGTTGTTGGATTCCTTACATGCTTTCGGTGCACGGAGAAGCTACTCATCGAGGTGAAACTTCTTTCCTATTAGTAAACGGTAATCACAACGTAGCTCAAAATTTTCGTAATTTTCCCAAATTACGATGACAAGTGTAGTGTTCAAAACTACATCTACGCACTGCACCAAAAGAAATGTTTTTAGTATTTTTTCTCACGTGATCACCTGCATCGTTTTTTTTGTTGTACTACTATAGTAGCCTAGGCTAGTCATAGTGGAAAGTAACTTATACTACTCCAGTAACTCTATGGTTACCCTAAGAGCAAGTACTACCTCCGTCCTGGTTTACTCTTCCTATTTTGTAGTATCAAAATTTGACCATAGATTTAACTGGCAAAATGTTAATGCATGTCACTAAGAACTATATCGTTGGATTCATATTTGAACATAATTTCAAATGGTGTAATTTTTAGTGACATGCATTGGCATTTTCTTACATAAATATATGGTCAAAATTTTATACTAAATAAGAGGTAGTACAAAAGTGGGCTATAACGGCCCTCCACTATGTAGGCCAAAACACATGCCAAATTCACTTGTGATGCATTTGGCATCAATGCCCCTCCATTGCTCACCTGGTGCCCCAATCTGGATCACCTACTTTGCTCCGGTGCCAAATTAACTCACGCAATGAAAAACACTTGCGTGGGAGAGAGAGAGGACTGAGGCAATAAAAAAAATACTTGTTTGGGATAGTGAGAGGCTGGTGTAGTTGGTTTGATTGATTTGTTTATACATGTGGGTCTGTGTGCACAGCGGTGCCAACTCTCTCACATCGCGAGAGCGGTGCCAAAATCTTTTGATTTGACATCGATGCGTATTATGTGGCATACTTTTGCGAAATATGGCATCGGCCACATAGTGGAAGGAAACAAATGCCCAAGCTCTTCACGTACTCCTAGGTAAATGAGAGGAAAGAGAAAGAGAGAGAGAGAGAGAGTGAAAAAATATCACTAGCCAGCCAACCCTGTCATATGAGCGAATGATATTGGTACCTCTTGATGACACGGCAATCTTATACAGCCAACTGCTCTAATATGTTCTCTTCTTTTGCAGATAAAAAAAGACCCGAAAGTGAAAAATGTGCTGCACTATAACAATCTCATCGAATGCCTTGATCTCCATCTTACAGAAATTGATTTGATCGACTACCGAGGTAGCACATCTGAGATTAAATTGGCCAGGTTCTTTGTTCTGGAGGCAAGTGTGCTCAAGGTAATGAGGTTTTGGCGTTCTCTGGCGCAACAATGAATGGCGTGCTGATCACCGCAAGCGTCTAAGACTAAATGACAAAGTCTTCGCAGAAGCTGAATTTGTTTTTCAAACATCAAGTGGCCAGAGACTCGAAAACTTATTTGCCCATTAGTGACTTGTCAGGGCGGTGGATTTTAGTTTGTACGATAATGCTGCATCCACCTAAAGTAACGAAAGTTCTTACGTAAAATTCCTAGTAATTCCCTCTTCGTAGGTGCAGTATTACTCCTAACATTTGTAATATAAGTTTGAAACTTGTAATATTGCCGTGTCCTATTCCTGCGTTTTCAAAATCCTGCGAATCAAACAGGTCCTGAGTTGGTGATGATGTTGTGCCTGCCATCTTTCACCAATAGCCGTCAGATCTAGATCTGACGCATACAAACCAAACTTCTCCAGTTTTGCAAAAAGATGCCCGCACTTGTTCCCTATTTACAAACAACTCCTTGTCTCTCACAATCAGCCTTATCTCCTCCCCACCACATCTAGAAGGCCATGGAAAAATCTGGCGCGATGGCCGCTGCCGGCACCGTCCACCCCCCAATCTTGGTGTTCCATGCAATGCACGGGCATCTACGCACGGGAAATTATGTCAAACACGGCTAGTTGTAAGCAGGCTAGGTCTACAGCCATGATGATAGTGACTACAGACGGTGAGGCTGACTATGGTATGCCGAACACGGCGCCTATACTCAGGTGTCATCTCCGGCGTAGGGTCTTGTCACTTCACTATGAGGAGCAGCACGTAATAATTTGACCAACGGGTAGTACAGTGCTACTACATTGGTAGTACTATTACTACTAGTACTAGCACCACCGTCTGGATTTAGTAGTACTACTACGTCCATCTGGATTTAGTAGTACTACTACGTCCATCTGGATTTAGTATTTGACTAGCAATATCTAGTAATGCATGTCACAAAAATTGTACTACTCCCTCTGTAAATAAATACATGGTGTATTGTTTTATTCCTATCGGCGAGATAACTTAATGTCTTTTTGCTACTTAATAGGATTACATGCAATGAACTAACCACTGCATGTGATGTTTGGTAGTCTCAAGTCATTGAAAGCATGCACGAGCATGGACGGGGACACAGCTTCATTGACTTACTGCACCTGCCTTTGGGTGTATGACACATTGGCCCAACGGGTGGCTGGCCAACCTGTCATACAGCCAAAGGCAGGTGTAGTAGAGGGGCGAGGAGTAGATGGCCAACACGCACATGAATTCAACGCAGTCTGCACTTCTCATATAAAGGCTCCCGCCAGTCCAATCTACGAAATCCTACGCACCTACGCACCCAAGGGCAAGAGTGATCACTCCAATCGCAAGATCAGTTGACTAGAAGCTAGACCCATGGAGGCGATGAGCGCGAGCATCAACCGGCTGTGCCAGATGGTCCATGACGCCGGCCTGTGGCCCGGCACCGAGGAACGTCTCCAGGTAGTGCTTGAGGCCGCCAGGGCGAGGGGCCGCTTGGACGACAGCTTCGTCTCCTTGTTCGACGAGGTCCTCGTCGGCTTCCTCGACAAGTTCACCGTCGTCAAGAAGCTCGTGGACGACCTTGACGTACGCCTCCAGCCCACGCGCCCAGGCTCTGCGATGCCTGCCACCCTCAACGGCCTCTATGGTGACAACCTCTTTGACGCACTGGTGGCCCCGCGACTGCCCGCCGTCGCGCCGGAGAATGTCCACCTCGAGGTCGCGCTCGTCGCGCAGCGCCTGGCGCAGCAAGACACCATCGACATAATCACCCACGTCTACGCACAAATCGTCCACAAGGACTACTACATGCAAGAGGAGGACGATAGGACGCTGGCCTTCTTGGACCGCAGGGCAACCTTGGACGACATTGTTCAGAAGCACGTTGAGCTTGCCGCCAACGCCGCTGCTCCTCACACATCGGTTGGTGACCCGGTGCACTAGGGCGTGAGGATGTAGTTGATGGATCCGTATGTATCTTTATCTTTCCATCAAATGCATGTAGTAGTATATGGTACTACTAGTAATTATCTTACCTTTCGCATCAACTTCATAATTTTCCTACGTACTCCATGCATGAACCGCTCCAGAACCAAACTTCTCATTACTCTAGGGAAAATCGTTATTTCTATCTATCGGTCGCGCCATGGAGCAGAACCAAATTTTACAAGTTACAAGTTCAAAAGGAAAAGCTTGCCATGTTCTCGTCGCACCCCCACACGGTTGGTCTGGCACGCCGCTCAAGGGGAATGCGTGCTGTGTTGCATTTTCACTTACAAGTGGGACCGCAGTTGAGCAAACCGACTATCAGCAAACCCCCACCCCGCCCACCGCGCGATGGCTGAGAAAACAGGAGGGAGAAGAGATGGCTGTAGCACGGACTCCAAGAAAATTGGTGTCGGATGGGACTCATGTGGGTGGCGTGTGCCGTACTGCTAGACATGAATGCTAGTTATGGCCCATGCCACCCCACTATATCGAGGTGCTGGTTATGTAGAACAAATTTCCTGGAGTCCGTGCTCAGCCCTCCTCTATCTCTCTTCTCAGCCAGCCAGCAGACGCGCGGAGCCCATCGTCTGTTTGCTCATATGCGGTCCCACATGTCAGTGAAAATGCAAGAGGACCCACTGAACCTGCACATCTTTCACCTCGACGTGCTGGTGATGAAAAACAAATCCAATAAAGATCTTTGGTGGCCGCTTTTGGAGTTACTCAAGAGTAGTAAGATTCTATTTACAATTTAACCCAAGATGCACATCACGTGGCTTCAACTACCACTCTATTTTCTTGCATGACACGACCTGGATGCTGGATGTCCCACGTGTCGGCAAAAGGAGGAAGAACTCGACCAAATCTTCGGTTGTGCTCTCGAATTAGACTAGTTGTGCTAACTTAAAATTTTATTGTGTAGAATGGATGCAAGTTTTGGTATTGGGAAGAAGAGTACAACGATATATTGATAGAGCACAATTTAGTAGATGTTCTAGCACTTTTAGCTAGCATAGAGGCTAGAGATGAGACTAGTGCACTTGTTGATAGAATAGAGGCTATACACATCTACTTCTTTACACTCGAAGAAGAAAGAAGCACGCAAGATCGAGCCTCCGCAGATCAACAATGAATGCATCGAGAAGGCACTAATCCAACTTACAGGAGCAGTTATGGAAGTTGGATATCTTCTAAAATGTATTCCTGTGGTTCTTGTTTTCTTTGGTCTTGCTTTTCTAGTCAAAATTTTGGTGATGTATTTCCATGTACCAAAAAATCAATGATGAAAAAAAGATATGTGTTTGCAAAGAAAAATGTACGCGGCCGGGATGCGTCCGCGCGTTCGGCGCACGGCCACCGGATCCGAGAAATGGCCTGGACACGACCCCATTGCCCTACCCAAACGGACAGAATCCAGGCAAAACGGAGGTCCGTTTGGGGTCGTGCGTTGGAGTTGGCCTTACAAGTGGGACCGCAGTTGAGGAAACCGACTATCGGCAAACCCCCACCTTGCCCGCCGCACGATGGCTAAGTTAGAGAAATGACGAGGTTGAAGAGATTGCTGTAGCATGGACTCCAAGAAATATGGTGTCAGATGGAAGTCGTGCTGGTGGTGTGTGCCGTACTCCTGGGCATGAATGCTTGTTATGGCCCATGCCACCCTACTACTCCTACTACTTATAGTAGTAGTATCGAGGATTCGAGGTGCTGGTTACGTACAGCGAACACATTAACATATGGCCCACCTCACACTGTGGCCAAATTTCCTGGAGTCTGTGCTAGGTTAAAAAGTGTTCTTTGTGAGGATGGGTGGCTGGTCTCAAGTTTAAAACTTGTTGTACTACGTACATAGACGTAGAGATAGTGCAGCATGTGAAGCTAGTGCAAATAGTGTACTATTGTTTATTGGCCTCATCCGATAACCTGTTGCATCGTCGCAGCACCCACTCAGAGAAGCGACTCGAAAGCCATTCATAAATTTAGTAAGTTTATCACAGGCATATCATTTTATTACATACAACAGGTCATCAACCCACAACGACAACGAGGATACATTATAAATATTAAAGTTGTCATCACACAACAAATGACAAGCAATGAAATGAACTTCAACTCAACCAATCCTCGGCATTGGAAACGCTTGCTTTGAACCACAAGCGATTCTCTGGGAAGAGTCAGCTACTGTCAATCTCGAGACCAACGTAGGACTGATCATCCAGGATGAAGCGGCCTACTATATCATGACCAGGGTAGGGAACCACCGCAATGTCCGACGTATAGATACAGTTGCTTCTCATAAATGGTAGTAACATTGTGTCAACAGCAGTTGGATCACCTTTCACCATCATTGGATAGTTTTGTCCAAGGAAGAGCGAGTTTGCTCCAAGACTATCAATACTGTACCAGGGAGAAGGTGTTGGCGCTAGCACACTAGTATCCATCCCGAATACCATGCAACGGGTGTTGGAATAGGTCCGGAGAGTGCGACCATGGGAGACAACACCTGCTCCCTCAGTAGTAACATCAGCAGTGGGCTGTATACAGACAAGAAGTGGTGATCCATTGGAATTAGTTGCCAGCCGCCAGTGAGCATATGGGCCCTGCTCGTCCTCATGCTCGTGACCATCACCATCGTCATCTCCCCCTTGGTTATAAAAATTTTCAAGTATAGGTGGTGGAATGTTCACAGGACCTTGGAAACACAAGAAGAATGTTAATTAGTAGAGAAGGGAAACTTGCTAACTCGCATGCATGTGGCTGAAACAATTATAATTACGGTGGAAGACAAACGTACCAAAACTACGAGGATCCCATGCAAAAACAGTGCCACGAGTGGTGGCAGCAAACACAGGACCCTCGTATTCAATTGCATCACAGTACACATCCGTGTATAGAAACTGATTTTTGAGCCATATCCATCCAGTCGAACCACAAAGGACGGCAACAAGCTTGTCGAAGATAGCAACAACTTGATAGTTCTTGTAATTCCAAGAGCGGTTGGGAACTCGAGAAATTGCTATCTTCCATAGACGATAGTCACCATGATCATATTTGAACGTACGTAGATCATCTGTGTGCTCAACCTCAGGGCACTCGGAGATTTTTGGAAGTGGAATCCGCTGACGAGTGTACACATTCACAAGTTCCCACTTGCAATTGTACCCAATATAAACAACCCAATCTCCATTTGCGCCAGCCCAGGCCTTACCCTGAAGCGATGGCATCTTGATATCACACGTATCGTTATCAAGCGGCATCAACTTGCACAAGGCGAGGCCTCCGTCATCCACACCCATGCGAATAGGCTTATAGTGAAGAAGATAAGGGAGATCAAACCGCTCCTGGACCCTTGGGTTCCTTGTAATGATGTTATTAGTTGAGTCGAGAATGGTCTTGAACGAACCTGCCATGCTAGCCGAGGTGATGACGTCGCACCGATCAATGAGTTCCCCCACCACGTCATCTTTCAGATCGGGGCAAGAATAACGGGGTCGTTTCCGGCTTGTTCCCTCCATGGAGGAGACGATCGAACAATGGCAGAAGGAAGGGTGAAGGCAAATGGAGGAGGGAGGAAGAGCGTGCGACAACAGTTCCAAATCGAGAGGGAAAGGCGAAGAGTCGGTGGACGGTTGCCAGTTTGCCACGGTACATGAAGAGGCGCCCCGGCCTACATGTCCTTTCGGAAATTGTACAAAAGGACTCGCCGTCGTCTCACTGACATGTTGGAACGGGACCACATGTCAACGAAACATGGTGTGTAATTTCTCGTGCAAAATGCGATCTGGCCGCGTTGGCCGAGGTGCCGCATTAGTTATCGACCTTTATTTTTTTAACATACAATCTGAGTGGATAGCTCCTGTGGTCATCACACGTGAGTGGATATATAGGTGGGCTAGGTGGGCAGGCGGCAACAATCTAAGTGCTAAAAGAGTTGATCCAATGCTTGGTTTTGTTTGGATTTTTCAACTATGACCATTGGATAGAGTGAATCAATGGCTTACGTTCAAAGTTATTCTCATACTATAGAATGGTATAGGAATGTGGAGAGATTTGGTTGATTTTATATCGCTGAATAATATAAAATATTATGAGTGCAGACGCTCCACCCCGAGGTTTGTAGCTCCTTCTCGGTCGTTGGGAATCTATGTTCTTCCACTCTTTCATTTAAGACATGAGCTTTGTTCATCCTGTTGCCGACACGCGGGACATCTATATGCCTCCATTTTACAAAATCATACTATATGCCTCCATGACACGCGGGACATCTAGCATCAAGGTGGCGTGTCATGCAAGAAAATGGAGATATGCAGTACGTAAGTGAGTCGTGCACTTCGATGGCACCTAGTACTACGCAATATTTTTCTCCTCGATGGCACGTGAATAGTGCACGTACTCAATGACAGAGCACGGGATGGTAACCATGGACATGGCCGGCCCTTTTTGAAGAGAGTACTACTTCCTCCGTCTAGGTGAGTAAGTCATTTTACGAAAACCAGGTATTCCCAAATCACCTAGGCGAGTAACATTAATTGTTTTCTTATTTTCTTCCCACCTCATTTAACCACCCATGCTTTCTCTTCTCTGGCTATTAATTAGGGATTAATTGCTAAATAAATGACCTATGCATGCATAGGAAGAAGGCACTGGTTAGTCAAGGGAATCAAGCCGGCTTGCATGCGAGGGATTTAATTCTTGCATGGGCTAGCCAAATAGTCATACCTATCAATTAAGAATTAATTGCTGAATTTTTGGCTGGTCATGGGGTACAGCTATTGGATGGTTTTCATGTTGATTTTTTTGCCTCGCCCAATCCTTAGCCACCTAGGTTGCGGAGCTCCTCCTAATATGACTTACACACCTAGACGGAGGGAGTAATAAATACGTAACTTTGATGTGTCCCGTCAACTCGCAGAATGACGAGAAGCTTGCTTACTACGCCTTCTCCCTCGCCAATGCGTGCGTGGTCGCTCGCAGCACGAGGAGAAACTTTTGCTTACAAGCGGTGGACGTGCAACAGTTCATTTGGTGTCAGATTGCCAGAAGTAGTACAGTACCATCATTATTGTTCGACTTCCGGAAGAGGAGAAGAGCCAAGCGCAAGGTCACCTACTAACCTAGTACAGTACTACTACAACCAAAGCTGGTCCACCTTTTTAGAGCATGGTTAATTAATATAGGCGGCTCTTGCAGCGGCACATCATTTAGAGCAAGTACTGTCTTCGTAGGATCAAAGGAAGTGAAACAAAAGTTGGAGTGGATGCTAGATTGCCAATTAAAACATGATTACATAGGAAAAAAATCCTATAGCATTCTATCCTATGAATCAAATGACCAATGTAGGAAAATTATGAGGGGGGTCTCTCCAACAGTGTTCCTCGGCTCGCACCTAGCATCACGGTGGTCGAACTTGGAGTCATTCATCTGGTACACGTGGCATCTCAGATCTGGTACTCCAATTTTAGGTTGGCTCTATGTGATGTGGCAACTTCATATACTAACCGGATGCTGGCTATACTACTACGGTACTCATACTCCAAGAAGTGACTCGAAAACCATTCATAAATTGAGTCTATGACACACATTTGCATATGTACCATTCATTACATACAACAAGTCATCAACACAAAACGACAACGATGATACATGTTGGATTATAGATTATTTCCAACAAAACATTCCAGTAAATACTGAAGTTTTCATCACACAACAAATAACAAGCAATGAAATGAACTTCAACTCAACCAATCCTTGGCGTTGGAAACACTTGCTTTGAACCATAGGTGCTCCGGGAAGGGCTAGCTATTGTCAATATCGAGAGCAATGCAGGACTGATCATCCAGGCTGAAGCGACATATATCAGGAGTAGGGTAGGGAACCACCGCAATGTCTGAGGTATAGATACAGTAGCTTCTCATAAATCGTAGCAACGCTGTGTCAACAGCAGCTGGATCGCCTTTAACCATCATTGGATAGTTTGGTCCAAGGAAGAGCGAGTTTGCTCCAAGACTACCAATACTGTACCAGGGAGAAGGTGTTGGCGCTAGCACACTAGTATCCATCCCAAATACCCTGCAACGGGTGTTGGAATAGGTCCAGAGAGGGCGACCATGGGGGACAACACCTGCTACCTCAGTAGTAACAATCATAGTGCACTGTATACAGACAAGAAGAGGTGATCCATCGGAATTAGTTGCCAGGCGCCACTGAGTATATAAGTTCTGCTCGTCCTCATGCTCGTTATCATCACCATTGTCATCTCCCCCTTGGTTATAAAAATTTTCAAGTATAGGTGGTGGAATGTTCACAGGACCTTGGAAACACAAGAAGAAGGTTAATTAGTAAAGGGAAACTTGCTAATCCGCATGCATGTGGCTGAAACAATTATAATTACGGTGGAAGACAAACGTACCAAAACTACGAGGATCCCATGCAAAAACAGTGCCACGAGTGGTGGCAGCAAACACAAGATCCTCGTATTCAATTGCATCACAGTACTCATCCGTGTACAGAAACTGATTTTTGAGCAATATCCATGGACGAACCGTGGAATCAGTAACGACGGCAACAAGCTTGTCGAAGATAGCAACAACTTGATAGTTCTCGTAACTCCAAGAGCGGTTGGGAACTCAAGAAATTGCTATCTTCCGTTGACGACAGTCACCATGATCATATTTGAACGTACGTAGATCATCTGTGTGCTCAACCTCAGGGCACTCAGAGATTTTTGGAAGTGGAATCCGCTGATGAGTCTACACATTCACAAGTTCCCACTCGCAATTGTACCCAATATAAACAACTCAATCTCCATTTGCGCCAGCCCAGGCCTTACCCTGAAGCGATGGCATCTTGACATCACACGTATCGTTATCAAGCGGCATCAACTTGCACAAGGCGAGGCCTCCGTCGTTCGCGCGCATGCGAACATGCTTATAGCGAAGAAGATAAGGGAGATCAAATCGCTCCTGGACCCTTGGGTTCCTAGTAATGATGTTATTAGTTGAGTCGAGAATGGTCTTGAACGAACCTGCCATGCTAGCCGAGGTGATGACGTCGCACCGATCAATGAGTTCCCCCACCACGTCATCTTTCAGATTGGGGCAAGAATAATGGGGTCGTTTCTGGCTTGTTCCCTCCATGGAGAAGACGATCGAACAATGGCAGAAGGAAGGGTGAAGGCAAATGGAGGAGGGAGGAAGAGCGTGCGACAGCAGTTCCAAATCGAGAGGGAAAGGCGAAGAGTCGGTGGACGGTTGCCAGTTTGCCACGGTACATGAAGAGGCACCCCGGCCTACACGTCCTTTTGGAAATTGTACAAAAGGACTCGCCGTCGTTTCACTGACATGTTGGAACGGGACCACATGTCAACGAAACATGGTGTGTAATTTCTCGTGCAAAATGCGATCTGGCCGCGTTGGCCCGAGGTGCCGCATTAGTTATCGACCTTTATTTTTTTAATGGCGTGCCGTTCAGTTTTGAAGCACGACTAACTGGTACTGTTTGCAAAGAAAATATAAACTACTCTACCACTACTCCACCTCTAGTACTAGTAGTATAAAAAAGATATATAGGCTGGAGCTTCAGAGCTTTCTTGCTAAGGGCTGCCCACTTGCTTCTCACACCATCACCCTCTCTCCAGATCTAAAAAAGACGGCCTCTCTCTCCCTCCTCACCGGTGGTCACAGATCCGCCGGGGAAGAAAAGGACGTGCAGCGTTGACGCACTCGTCGTCAGCGAGCGAGGTCACGCACTGACAACAAGGCCATCCTCTCAGACCTAGCGCCCGCGCGGGATGGCCTCCTTCCCCAAGCTCGCTTCCGTAGTGCGTGCGGAGGACGACGACCACGAGCGAAGCCACTTCCCGCCGACCCTCAGGTATGCTACCTCTTTTCGAACCATACCCTTGTTCTATTGCCCCATCTGCCACGTCGCTGCATGTGGATCTTTTTCCACTCCACCATCTTCCCAATTTGCTATCCTCTACTCTGCTGGTCACGCAGACGAAAACCTTAATTTGCACTATTAAAGGAAACCCTACTTCATGCAGACTAATCCATGTCTGGGTTGAATAAGGAAAGGAAGGGAGATTGTACTGTCCAAGAGAGTAGGCATCAAACCCGCATCTAGGTTGAAAAGGGGAAAATCAGTAGCTAAGGAACGAGTCTCGTGTCTCTTGGTTGAAGAAGGGTAGAAAGGCATGACAACGCAATAGAGAATGTCCAGGTCGATCGGTTTGTTGTCCTCACATAGGAAAAAGGTGGCTAAACAGAACAAAAATGGGACGTAATCCACATATGCTGCCTGGATATTTGTTGCTCTGGGCAACCATACCTCCCTCACCACTCTATGCATCCGTGGAGGTACATCGTACTGGTGCGCCCACTGTCCGTATGGGCCTTCCATGCTCTTATTGTCACTTTTTTGCTGTTAGTATAACGCCAGCAGTCAAGTCAAGCAATGCTACTGCTAAAGTGATGCCACATTTAACTAATGCCGCACTCAGTCTAATGCCACCGATTAATTTAAGCAATGCCATTTAATGTCACTGGATTATTTCAGGGTTAGCTGTTGATTGTGGATGTATTAAAGATTTTTCAGCTAAGGCATTCTAATGTTGTTGCACAGCCAGTATAGCAACGATGAAACTTGTTACTACCTTCAGATTTTTGCACTGTTAATGCTTATAGATTACATACCTCACTTTCATGAGATAGATTAATTTTTTTGTACAGTGTCACCAAAATGCCAAGGCGCTGATGTCATTTTATTTTGGTTAAACTGCACAAAAAATTATGAAGACAAGAGGAAAGGTCAAGAGTGGGCACCTCCTCCTCTGGCTGTTCTCTTGATTCGTTCAAGTTTTTATGTTTGATCGATTATCAAGATTGGGATAGCAATTTTTAAGGTCCCCCCGAGTTTGAAATGATATTTACCTTGGAGGTACATGGTTTGCAATTTTTTTATACTATCATTAGTTAATAATGCTAGTTACCTTCAGACATTTGTATTTGGTTTAATGCTCATGCACAGCTAGTATACCAATGCTGAAACGTGTTACCTTTACATTTTGTATTGTTAATTCTTATAGAAATCTTCCAGTGCTAGAGTTTATTGAAATCTGTTCAGTAAAACCATTGTACTGTACCCTGTAATAAAATAACTACTCTACTGTTGCACTAGCCACTGGATTAGTGTATATTTGTAGTATTCGAAATTTCGAATGGTGTTGCATTAGCGTATGGACATAAATAAAGTGTGGCAAGCTTTCCCAGATATGTGCTCAAGAAAACTACTACCTGTTTTTCTAAATACTAGACGTTTGGGTACTTTAAATTGAACTGCAAAAACGTCTTATATTAAGGAACAGAGGGTGTAGAGTTCACTCAAATTATCCCGGTAAAGCTAGTCACACCTTTGTTAAAATTAATGTTCATTATGTTATCAGAGGAGGTCTGTAAGTTTGTCTCTAATGCCTGTCGACTACATACCTGACATCATGATGTAATGTTAAGTCATTTCCTTTTGTACAATGTCACTGAATTGTCAAGGCGGTGATGGCATTTTATTTTAGTTGAACTGCACAAAATATGCTTAAAAGAAGAGGAAAGGTCAGGAATCGATCATTCTTTTAGAAAGAACTATATATGCCTTTCTGACATCAGCCGATGTTGCCTTATTTATTCCTTCAAACAAGTGGTTAGAAACAGTCTTGCTACCTTTTCCCATTAAGAAATTGGAATGCTTATATTTGCGAGTCTATGCTTCAACTAGTGCCACTTTTATTGTAATCACACTTTCAATATCTATGCAAACAGGGATGCTCGATTTTAGTGGAACTGCACAAAAAGTCCAACTGGTTCAACATTAGGAGCATGTTTTCTTCCAAACCTTTATATCCAATTGGTGGCACTATGAGCTGTTCATTACGAAGGTACATGGTTTGCTACTATCTTGCTACTCTTTTTGTACTATCATTAGATAGTAATACTAGTGGTTTGCATGTGAATTTATTGGCAGGGTGGACCTACATTGGAGGTGCAGGACAGGATTCAATGATTGGATGCTCAATTTCGGTTGTATCGATTTCACCTCTTCCATCACTGCAAACATGGATATCCTTGGTCTGATGAAGAATAGGTGCTATATTTCTGCTCTGAACCAGCAAATCAATTCAGTATGAAATTGTCGAGGGCAAAACATGACTGTATCAAATTGTCCAGTGCAAAACATGACAGATGCTAAGCGGAAGAGACATGTTTAAACCGAAAATACAAGGTGGGGTATATGTTTACTAGCTGCTTGATATTTGTGCAGACAGAGATGTCTGCCCGTTGCTATTTGGCAAACACACAAAGTGACCACAATTTTGGTTGAACTGCACAAGAGAATAGTATAGTCACTGCATGCAGTGCCATTTGAAAATAGACACAGAAAGATTGGATAGTCACTTCATGGACTGCAGAAAAGTAGTACTATACTATTTATTGGCCAACACTAGGTGCTTCATTGGTTTGGTCTGATTATACAATGGGCATCATTTTTCCTAAGTTAAAGTTTGTATTCCGAAAATAGTCTCGCTGTGTGATCGAGAGAAGACCAAATCATATTGCAGTGGATGTTCCTCCATCATGTGTGGTTCATTCTCATGGTTCCAGCTGTTGGTGAAACCACTTACGTTTGCAAGAGGAATTGTAGACTTCACAAACAATATGTCTTTCAGTCTGTACTGAATGTGCCAAGAGAAGCATCCATGTTAGTAGGCAGAACAGATGTTTTTTCTAGATCTTTGCTTTTGGAGCCACATATTTGTATATGATCTGTGAATCATTGAGATGCATTAACATGTTGATCTTATGTATGGGAATCATACTAGTTGATTTTAGTTGCGACGCAAGAACCGAAGTGGCTGATCTTTGCTTTTGGAGCTACATATTTGTATATGATCTGTGAATCATTGAGATGCATTAACAGTTCCTTATTTCTGTTCGCTCAGTGTTTACAACTTACTGATCGATCACTAGCTAGCCTACTAATGCGCTCCTGGCAGTTTTAGTTGCGACGCAAGATCCGAAGTGGTAGTTTTTTGAATAAAAATGCCTACCTCTGAAGAAACTGACAAGCTGCTCTGAAGAAAATGCCATGCGAATCTGAAGAAACTGCCAGCGAAAACGTTCGCAAATGCCTTATCTCCCAGCTAAATTTCATCAACTAATGCCCTCGGCTGTGACTCGTTGCATGCTGCTCCACGTACTGGCTGTGAGCGATTTTGAGTGCCTGCATGCAGCCGGCCGTAATTAAGACAACTGACTAATGCGAAAAAAGATGCGCTTTAATTGTTGCGGGCCTTTTAAATCCGTGGAATCATTATTGACAAGGAGGGAGATGATTCGAGTGCACTCATTTGACCGTCATGCCGGCGTGCGACCCAGCACGGATGGGACGGGACGGCACAGTCATAATTTCAGTTTCTCTAGTTTTCCACGGCATGCTGGCGCGCTAAGCCATGCCTGCTTAATTATGCATTGAATTCCGATGACCGTCGCGCTACCTTCCGCCTATAAGTACTGTTTCCCGGCCTTCAATGGTGGCACCGTGACCCAAGTCGCCCTATCCTCATAAGCCCCCACCGGCTCGACGTCGCTCGCCACTTATCCTCGCTCTCGCCACGTCCGCCATGGCCCCGCCCGTCCGCGATAGGCGAGGCCGGAGGCGGTCACCGCCGGAACTAGTGTTCGGTTTTTCACCGGAAGGCAGATGGAGGGAGGAGGCATTCTATCGGTCTTTAGATGGCAATGCAGAGATCGAGGACTTGTGGGAGCATGACCGCCTGGCAGAGGAGCATGAGTTGTTGGAGCGCGACCGTTTGGCGGAGGAGCAGCGTATCGCCGATTTGCGCCGCCAGCGGGACATGGAGCAGCAGCGCACCGACGCTCTGAGTCGCAAGCAGAGCGCCCGCAACTGGGCCGACTACGTGGTGGCCGGCGCTCGGCAAATAGCCCTTGAGGCTGTCAGGCACGCATGCGTTCGCGACGCCGATTTTTACTACCAGCTCGTCAAGTGGGTTTCCCGCTTAGAAGCCGAAGCTTCGGTGGACCACGCCGGCATGGAAAGGGCCAACGCGCGCGAGCAACGCGCCCTATCGCACCTCTGGCAAGTCCGAGGCGAGGTGGAGGATGCCGGTGCCGGCGTTTAGCGTGTACCACAGATGGTGGCCGGCATCGTCTAGTTAGCTAAGAGTAAGTTAGTACTTGTACGCTACTAGAGTATTAGTGGGAGTAGATAGTTAACTTGGCTATGATGGTTGTCAACGTGGAAGTTCAGTACTCTATATGTGGATTAGACCTGTTACTTTGCTCTGAATGTTGAACTTTCCATTTGAACGTATGGAATGGGCTGTTATTTTTTAAATGGGTTGTATTTGTCCTCCACGGGTTTAGAGGCTGACTTGTGGACCTACCAAGTTGACGCGTACACAATCAGGAGATGATTGTACGTGGAGAGGATGACAGCAGGGACCCGCCAAGGTCATGGCAGTACGCAAGCAAGTGCCTCCTTATTTCAAGCCAATAAAAAAATGGCTCCTCCTAATGGATTTCTGACATCTGGGTCCCATGCCATTGTCAACGTAGTCAATAAACGAGAGAATTGCACAACGAGCGGCTGACACTAGGGACCCAGCAGCTCACCCAGTTATTTTTGTTTTGGGTTAATTTGATAAATGCCACTCCAAATCTGGTGTTTCTAAGAAATGCCACTGCAATTTCCAAACTTTGAAAAATGCCATTTCATGCCATTTCCAGTGGCATTTTTCGAAGTCTGGAGTGGCGTTTTTCAAAGTTTGCAAATTGCAGTGGCGTTTTCCAAAGTTTGCAAAAATTGCAGTGGCATTTTTCAAAGTTTGGAAATTGCAGTGGCATTTTTATGAATCACCATAATTGGAGTGGCATTTATCTAATTTGTTTTTGAGACGGAAGCAGGGTGTCAACTGGGCTGTGCGGGGCACTCTGGCCTGTCTAGACAGCCTTCTCTTTTATGTTTAGCACAGACCAGCCCAGTAGTTTTTTTTCTTTCTGAAAATGGCTAGCCCAGTTTTTTTGTGATTTGCCAAGTAAGTCACTTTGTCTGGCCTGTTGGGCTGCAAATCTTTCAAGACGAGGAGAGCTTCATTCGTCTGGCCGAGAAAATGGCCTATCAGTAATGAGAAATGGGCTGTACATTTTTAAAACACATCAAACCGGCAATTAGTTTTAAATTTCTTTTTTTCATTTCGAGATTTTAAATTGCATTAATTTTTATGCGTGGACAATTTGTTGGATTTTATATTGATATACATTTATTTTTAAAATCAGTTTGAATGTGACTCGAAATTTCGGGATTAAAAACAGTTCGGACCGCACCGAAATATGCAAAATTTCGTATAATTTTTTAACCGTGGCCACAATATGGGCTGTAATGCTAACAAAAAGAATATGGGCACCAAAAAAACCTTAAGAATTAGCAAATGGGCTATAAATTATTAGAAATAATGGCAGATGGGCTGTATACTGTTTTCCACAGATTTGAGGCTTTCCTAAAAAAAAGGTTGACGCACAAGCAGTGACTGTTGGATGTCCATCCAACGGCCGTCGTGCTTCTTCAATCTCTGCTCTTCCTGCTCCAGCCGCTCAAACAAGCGCCGGCGGGACTGCCTGCTCCCTCCTCCCCGCGGCCGGCTGTGCTACCGCGCAGGCCTCACCGCCCCACCGTACTCCCATCGCTGGCCTAGCCATCCCTCTACTCACCCACACCTGCTGTTATTCTTCGGCGACGGCAGATGAACCAGTAAACCCTCGTACAGTCGTACTCCCCTCCGCGTGGGAAACAACTGCCAAGTCTTCCCTGCCTCCGTGTCGTTCCCTTCCTCGGCCTCGCCGTCGTCCACCGCCCTGGTGCTCTCGGCGCGGCCTGGTCAACGTGGTCAACGACCAACATGCATTTGAAGTGGACTGTACGTGGAGAGGCTGACAGCTGGGTCCACGGCCGCACGCAAGGAAATGCTTCCTTATTACGCGCGAAATAATGATTCCTCCACCTGACATCTGGGACCCACCGAAAGGGCCTCTGTATTTCGCGAAAAAAACATTACCGCCGCTGACAGCTCGGACCCACCAGCTATATCTTCGCACGCAAGGAAGTGCCTCCTTATTACTCACAAAAAAATGAATACTCCCCCTGCTAGCTGGGACCCAGTATAGTGGTTGGCTGACTTGTGGGCCTACTAAGTTGACGGGGACGGAGGGCTTTCAAACTTAGTCAATATGCACGATTCTAGCTCCAGTGACCATACGATGTCCATCCAACGGCCGTAGTGCTTCTTCAACCTCTGGTCTTCTTGCTCCAGCCGCCCAAACCAGCGCCGGTCGTGCCTCGTGCTCCTGCCTCCCGTGGCCGGCTGCAATGCGGCGGAGGCCTCACCGCCCCCTACTAGTCCCACCGCTGGCCAGGCCATCCCTCTACTCACCCACACCCCCTGTTATTCTGGGGGGGGGGGGGGGGGGGGGGGGGGGGGGGGGGGGGGGGGGGGGGGGGGGGGGGGGGGGGGGGGGGGGGGGGGGGGGGGGGGGGGGGGGGGGGGGGGGGGGGGGGGGGGGGGGGGGGGGGGGGGGGGGGGGGGGGGGGGGGGGGGGGGGGGGGGGGGGGGGGGGGGGGGGGGGGGGGGGGGGGGGGGGGGGGGGGGGGGGGGGGGGGGGGGGGGGGGGGGGGGGGGGGGGGGGGGGGGGGGGGGGGGGGGGGGGGGGGGGGGGGGGGGGGGGGGGGGGGGGGGGGGGGGGGGGGGGGGGGGGGGGGGGGGGGGGGGGGGGGGGGGGGGGGGGGGGGGGGGGGGGGGGGGGGGGGGGGGGGGGGGGGGGGGGGGGGGGGGGGGGGGGGGGGGGGGGGGGGGGGGGGGGGGGGGGGGGGGGGGGGGGGGGGGGGGGGGGGGGGGGGGGGGGGGGGGGGGGGGGGGGGGGGGGGGGGGGGGGGGGGGGGGGGGGGGGGGGGGGGGGGGGGGGGGGGGGGGGGGGGGGGGGGGGGGGGGGGGGGGGGGGGGGGGGGGGGGGGGGGGGGGGGGGGGGGGGGGGGGGGGGGGGGGGGGGGGGGGGGGGGGGGGGGGGGGGGGGGGGGGGGGGGGGGGGGGGGGGGGGGGGGGGGGGGGGGGGGGGGGGGGGGGGGGGGGGGGGGGGGGGGGGGGGGGGGGGGGGGGGGGGGGGGGGGGGGGGGGGGGGGGGGGGGGGGGGGGGGGGGGGGGGGGGGGGGGGGGGGGGGGGGGGGGGGGGGGGGGGGGGGGGGGGGGGGGGGGGGGGGGGGGGGGGGGGGGGGGGGGGGGGGGGGGGGGGGGGGGGGGGGGGGGGGGGGGGGGGGGGGGGGGGGGGGGGGGGGGGGGGGGGGGGGGGGGGGGGGGGGGGGGGGGGGGGGGGGGGGGGGGGGGGGGGGGGGGGGGGGGGGGGGGGGGGGGGGGGGGGGGGGGGGGGGGGGGGGGGGGGGGGGGGGGGGGGGGGGGGGGGGGGGGGGGGGGGGGGGGGGGGGGGGGGGGGGGGGGGGGGGGGGGGGGGGGGGGGGGGGGGGGGGGGGGGGGGGGGGGGGGGGGGGGGGGGGGGGGGGGGGGGGGGGGGGGGGGGGGGGGGGGGGGGGGGGGGGGGGGGGGGGGGGGGGGGGGGGGGGGGGGGGGGGGGGGGGGGGGGGGGGGGGGGGGGGGGGGGGGGGGGGGGGGGGGGGGGGGGGGGGGGGGGGGGGGGGGGGGGGGGGGGGGGGGGGGGGGGGGGGGGGGGGGGGGGGGGGGGGGGGGGGGGGGGGGGGGGGGGGGGGGGGGGGGGGGGGGGGGGGGGGGGGGGGGGGGGGGGGGGGGGGGGGGGGGGGGGGGGGGGGGGGGGGGGGGGGGGGGGGGGGGGGGGGGGGGGGGGGGGGGGGGGGGGGGGGGGGGGGGGGGGGGGGGGGGGGGGGGGGGGGGGGGGGGGGGGGGGGGGGGGGGGGGGGGGGGGGGGGGGGGGGGGGGGGGGGGGGGGGGGGGGGGGGGGGGGGGGGGGGGGGGGGGGGGGGGGGGGGGGGGGGGGGGGGGGGGGGGGGGGGGGGGGGGGGGGGGGGGGGGGGGGGGGGGGGGGGGGGGGGGGGGGGGGGGGGGGGGGGGGGGGGGGGGGGGGGGGGGGGGGGGGGGGGGGGGGGGGGGGGGGGGGGGGGGGGGGGGGGGGGGGGGGGGGGGGGGGGGGGGGGGGGGGGGGGGGGGGGGGGGGGGGGGGGGGGGGGGGGGGGGGGGGGGGGGGGGGGGGGGGGGGGGGGGGGGGGGGGGGGGGGGGGGGGGGGGGGGGGGGGGGGGGGGGGGGGGGGGGGGGGGGGGGGGGGGGGGGGGGGGGGGGGGGGGGGGGGGGGGGGGGGGGGGGGGGGGGGGGGGGGGGGGGGGGGGGGGGGGGGGGGGGGGGGGGGGGGGGGGGGGGGGGGGGGGGGGGGGGGGGGGGGGGGGGGGGGGGGGGGGGGGGGGGGGGGGGGGGGGGGGGGGGGGGGGGGGGGGGGGGGGGGGGGGGGGGGGGGGGGGGGGGGGGGGGGGGGGGGGGGGGGGGGGGGGGGGGGGGGGGGGGGGGGGGGGGGGGGGGGGGGGGGGGGGGGGGGGGGGGGGGGGGGGGGGGGGGGGGGGGGGGGGGGGGGGGGGGGGGGGGGGGGGGGGGGGGGGGGGGGGGGGGGGGGGGGGGGGGGGGGGGGGGGGGGGGGGGGGGGGGGGGGGGGGGGGGGGGGGGGGGGGGGGGGGGGGGGGGGGGGGGGGGGGGGGGGGGGGGGGGGGGGGGGGGGGGGGGGGGGGGGGGGGGGGGGGGGGGGGGGGGGGGGGGGGGGGGGGGGGGGGGGGGGGGGGGGGGGGGGGGGGGGGGGGGGGGGGGGGGGGGGGGGGGGGGGGGGGGGGGGGGGGGGGGGGGGGGGGGGGGGGGGGGGGGGGGGGGGGGGGGGGGGGGGGGGGGGGGGGGGGGGGGGGGGGGGGGGGGGGGGGGGGGGGGGGGGGGGGGGGGGGGGGGGGGGGGGGGGGGGGGGGGGGGGGGGGGGGGGGGGGGGGGGGGGGGGGGGGGGGGGGGGGGGGGGGGGGGGGGGGGGGGGGGGGGGGGGGGGGGGGGGGGGGGGGGGGGGGGGGGGGGGGGGGGGGGGGGGGGGGGGGGGGGGGGGGGGGGGGGGGGGGGGGGGGGGGGGGGGGGGGGGGGGGGGGGGGGGGGGGGGGGGGGGGGGGGGGGGGGGGGGGGGGGGGGGGGGGGGGGGGGGGGGGGGGGGGGGGGGGGGGGGGGGGGGGGGGGGGGGGGGGGGGGGGGGGGGGGGGGGGGGGGGGGGGGGGGGGGGGGGGGGGGGGGGGGGGGGGGGGGGGGGGGGGGGGGGGGGGGGGGGGGGGGGGGGGGGGGGGGGGGGGGGGGGGGGGGGGGGGGGGGGGGGGGGGGGGGGGGGGGGGGGGGGGGGGGGGGGGGGGGGGGGGGGGGGGGGGGGGGGGGGGGAAAAAGTGGCACGGGAATCGAGGCGCCCCTGCCTAATATTCTCTGATTACTGTGGCCTCCTCCTCCCCGCGCGCTTCCCGAAATTTGAATCCCGCAGGGTCCGCAAGCAGCAGAGCAACCTGTCAGACGGAAGATTTTTTCCATATCAACAACTTGAAGCTTTTCAATAAAAGTTCACTCGACAAACTAAGAATGGATCAAGGTGACTGAAGAAGAAATTGAAGTCATCGTGATTTGATCCCAGTCAGACACTTCTGAAGCGCAAGAATTGAGTCGGAGGTATTTTCAACTCCTTCTCCACTCGAGCCCTAAACCATTCGGGGGCTAATAATGAAGCTATGTACCTAGGGTAGGGTCATAGGCCTAACCTAGACACCCTCCACTAGGACATCACCCTAAATTCAGAAACATTCAAGAGATACCATCATCCACTCGACTAGAAGCATTCCACTCGGAAGACTCGAAGTTACTCGACCGTAGCAATTGTCACTCGAGGATCAGAAGACCTAAAGCCACTTTGTATAGCAACGATCGAACGTTTACTCTATAGACTTAATGGTCATTTATGTCACTTTATTGCTGCTTTTACCAGAAACGCCGCCGTCTTCTCCTTCCCCATTGCAGCAGACGGAGTTTGAGCAGACCGGCAGCGCCGAGAGCAGAGGTGGATGCGGTGGAGAAACAGAGGAGAAAGGGATAGAATGGGGCGCACTATGCAGAAAACCCTAGCTGTGTCGCCTTATATGAGGTTTTCTCCTGAGTGGCTGACTTGTGGGTCCAAGTAGTCCCGTCAAATCCTGCAACAGTCACGCGCGCAGTACATGGCGAAAAAAGTGGCACGGGAATCGAGGCGCCCCTGCCTAATATTCTCTGATTAGGGCGGCTTCCTCCGCATCGCGTGCTTCCCGAAATTCGAATCCCGCGAGATCCGCGGACAGCAGAGCAATCCGTCAGACGGAAGTTTTTTTCATATCAACACTCAAAGCTTGACAATGAAAGTTCACTCGACAAAACCAAGAATGGATCAAGGCGACTGAACAAGAAGTTGAAGTCTTCATGAATGTTCATTTGATCCCAGTAAGGCACTTCCGAAGCACAAATATTGAGTCGGAAGGATTCTCAACTCCTTCTCCACTCGAACCCTGAACCATTCGGGGGCTAATGATGAAGCTATGTACCTAGGGTAGGGTCATAGGCCTGGCCTAGACGCCCTCCCCTAGGACACCACCTTAAAGCCAGAAGCATTCGATGAGATGTCATCATCCACTCGACCATGAAGAATTCCACTCGGAAGACTCGAAGTCACTCGACCATGAAGACCGTCACTCGACAGCCAGAAGAGCTAAAGCCACTCCGCGCTGCAATGGTCGGACGTTTACTTCATAGATTTAATGGTCATTATGTCTCTTTATTACTAGCGTTACCAGTAACACCTCCCCTCTTGATGTACCTTAAACCCCTTGTAACGTGGGCTGGCTGGGTCCTGGCGCACTCGGGGGGGGGGGGGGGGGGGGGGGGGGGGGGGGGGGGGGGGGGGGGGGGGGGGGGGGGGGGGGGGGGGGGGGGGGGGGGGGGGGGGGGGGGGGGGGGGGGGGGGGGGGGGGGGGGGGGGGGGGGGGGGGGGGGGGGGGGGGGGGGGGGGGGGGGGGGGGGGGGGGGGGGGGGGGGGGGGGGGGGGGGGGGGGGGGGGGGGGGGGGGGGGGGGGGGGGGGGGGGGGGGGGGGGGGGGGGGGGGGGGGGGGGGGGGGGGGGGGGGGGGGGGGGGGGGGGGGGGGGGGGGGGGGGGGGGGGGGGGGGGGGGGGGGGGGGGGGGGGGGGGGGGGGGGGGGGGGGGGGGGGGGGGGGGGGGGGGGGGGGGGGGGGGGGGGGGGGGGGGGGGGGGGGGGGGGGGGGGGGGGGGGGGGGGGGGGGGGGGGGGGGGGGGGGGGGGGGGGGGGGGGGGGGGGGGGGGGGGGGGGGGGGGGGGGGGGGGGGGGGGGGGGGGGGGGGGGGGGGGGGGGGGGGGGGGGGGGGGGGGGGGGGGGGGGGGGGGGGGGGGGGGGGGGGGGGGGGGGGGGGGGGGGGGGGGGGGGGGGGGGGGGGGGGGGGGGGGGGGGGGGGGGGGGGGGGGGGGGGGGGGGGGGGGGGGGGGGGGGGGGGGGGGGGGGGGGGGGGGGGGGGGGGGGGGGGGGGGGGGGGGGGGGGGGGGGGGGGGGGGGGGGGGGGGGGGGGGGGGGGGGGGGGGGGGGGGGGGGGGGGGGGGGGGGGGGGGGGGGGGGGGGGGGGGGGGGGGGGGGGGGGGGGGGGGGGGGGGGGGGGGGGGGGGGGGGGGGGGGGGGGGGGGGGGGGGGGGGGGGGGGGGGGGGGGGGGGGGGGGGGGGGGGGGGGGGGGGGGGGGGCCCAGGTTCGGGCCCTCTTAATGGAGGTAATACCCTACTTCCTGCTTGATTGACTAGGATGAGTATAGGGGTTCCAAGAGTTGATCTACCTCGAGATCGTAATGGCTAAACCCTAGATGTCTAGCCTGTATGATTGTGGTCGCCGCTACGGACTAAACCCTCCGTTTTATATAGACACCGGAGAGTGCCAGGGTTGTACAAAGTCGGTTTACAGAGAAAGGAAACTATACGACTATCCGCCAAGCTTGCTATCCACGCCAAGGAGAGCCCCATCCGGAAACGGGGAAAGGCCTTCTGTCTTGTACCTTCACGGCCCATTAGTCTGGCCCACGTCACATTGCCCGACCATCCGAGGACCCCTTAATCCAGGACTCCCTCAAATGGCAGGTTCCCCGCTCCGCCCGCCTCGACCACGGGCATTGCGTCGACCTCGACCACGCCCCGCAGCTTCACCTTGTTCACTGGATCCTGCCCCTACAGCTGCAATGGGGGCAGGAGCAGGGTGCCAAGAAGAAGCCCTCGTCGCCATCGTCGGAGCCCGAGCTCGGCCCCTTCCCCTTGTCATGGTGGAAGCAAAACCAAGGAAGGAGGAAGGAAGAGGTGTGGATGAGCATCGCCATCCCCTCGCACTCCCTTTTATAACGGGGCAAGGAGGGAGGCTATCTCTCCACCACTCTGGGGCAGCCACCCCACTCCTCCAATCCGGCCTCTCTGCGTTCCTGATGGCGTCCAGATTCGTCGGCCGCCCCATTACGCCAATCTAGAGCCTTGCATTTTCTGCCAAGGCACATGTTCCCGCACTCTGCGCATCCACCACCAACCCCACGCAATGCGTGCGGCGTGCGTGGAGGAAATGACAGGCGTAGTGGGTGAGGTAAAGATAAAATGGCAGTTACCCCCGGTTCACGCGCGGACGCCTTAATGGGCTCTCGTGGACGTGTTTGTCGGTGTCAAAACCGGCCGATCTCGGGTAGGGGGTCCCAAACTATGCATTTGAGGATCGAAGGTAACAGGAGGTAGGGGACACGATGTTTACCCAGGTGCGGCCATTTGTATCCCTGAGAGTTTGCCATTCGTCGGCTTCAGCCCCCACGTAGATACTACGGGGGTGTTCGGAATAGCACATGACCACACATTAACCCAATGTCTTGGTCCATAAAGGAGGTGTCAGTGCAGCGAACTAGGCAATCGGACTATGTGGCTTTACCACTCTCACTTAGCCATAGGAGTTTGACAATGGGGTTGTAAGATAGTCCCTGGTGCGTATGAGGCTATCGAACATTGGATGCCTTAGACGCGTGACTGAAAAAAGCCAGCCCTTCGTGTAATACAGAAGAAATCGCTAGAGATTTAATAAGTCACCAAATTGCTGACCAGCTTTCGCCGCATCACGACTGTCAGTTTTCGGCTTTCTCTACTGAGGTGCTTAACTGGGCCAGCCGGAAACACAATCGCAGTAGTTCTCCCTTTACTACCTTAGCCGAAAACGGAACGTAAGGTAGCAAGCATAGGAGCCGGGCAACCCAACTATTGACCAAAGACGTGATTCGGAGCCGATGCATATAATGCAGTATTCGGGATGCCGAAGTGTACTCTGAGAGTGCTCGGACTTTCTATTGTTGAGGATATATATATGGCTTGAATAGAGACCCTGGCGATTTAAGTCGTACCAAGGTGTATATGCCAATTCGGACGTGAAGTGGAAAAACAGATTAAGAAATAAGCCAATACCGAAGGCTTTTCTCCCGAGCAGTGCATGATAACCACTGTGGAAAGGGACGATGTCAAAGATCAAGTCCTTGCTTAATGAGGCCACCCTGCACCTCGGCTGCAAGGGCCGCGGTATGCTCCTCTGTATGGAAGGAGCGCTCCAAGTTTCCATTGACTGTTATAAAGCCACTTGGTCCGGGCATCTTGAGCTTTAAGTAAGCATAATGCGGGACCACATTGAAGTGGGCAAAGGCTTTTCTCCCGAGCAGTGCATGATAACCACTGCGAAAAGGGACGATGTCAAAGATCAAGTCCTTGCTTCGGAAGTTGTCCGGCGAACCGAAGACCACTTCCAATGTTATTGAGCCTGTGCAGCGGGCTTCTACACCGAGTATTACTCCTTTAAAGGTGGTTTTAGTGGCCTTGATTCTTGATGGATCGATGCCCATTTTGCAGACAGTGTCCTGATAAAGCAGGTTAAGGCTGCTGCCGCCGTCCATAAGGACTCGCGTGAGGTGGAATCAGTCGATAATTGGATTGAGGACCAATGTTGCCGAACCTCCATGAAGGATACTGGTCGGATGGTCTCTGCGATCGAAGGTGATCGGACAGTCTGACCATGGGTTGAATTTTGGGGCGACTGGCTCTATGGCATAGACGTCCCTAAGCGCGCGCTTGCGCTCCCTTTTGGGGATATGTGTAGCATATATCATATTCACCGTTTTTATCTCAGGGGGAAATTTCTTCTGTCCCCCTGTGTTCGTTGGGCGAGGCTCATCATCATCGTCCTCGCTGGGTGGCCCCTTCCCCTTATGTTCGGTGTTTAGCTTGCCGGCCTGTTTGAAGACCCAACAATTCCTGTTGGTATGATTGGCAGGCTTGTCAGGGGTGCCATGAATCTAGCAAGGCCGATCGAGTATTCTGTCCAAACTAGATGGACCATCCTTGTTTCTTTTGAATGGCTTCTTCCACTGATCGGGTTTAGAGCCACTGAATCCGACATTGACCGCCGTGTCTTCGGTATCTTCGTTATTGCTTCGACGCTTGTACTTGTTGCGTCGTGGCTTGCCATTGCCATCCCTGGCTTCGGAGGTGCCAGGGTCGCTAGTGCTATTGCTTCTACGAGCTAGCCAGCTATCTTCTCCCGCGCAAAAGTGGGTCAAAAGTGCGGTAAGGGCTGCCATGGACTTCGGCTTTTCATGGCCGAGGTGTCGGGCAAGCCACTCGTCTCGGACGCTGTGTTTAAATGCCGCGAGGGCTTCGGCGTCCGAAAAATCCACAATTTGGTTCTTTTTAATTAAGAACCTGGTCCAGAGTTTCTGGGTTGATTCTCCGGGTAGCTGGACTATGTGACTAAGGTCATCGGCGTCTGGAGGCCAAACATAGGTACCTTGGAAGTTGTCTCTGGAGGCATCCTCCAAGTCTTCCCAGCTACCAATAGAGTTTTCTGGGAGGCTGTTCAACCAGTGCCGTGCTGGCCCCTTGAGTTTTAGGGGCGGGTACTTGATGGCGTGGAGGTTGTCACCGCGAGCCATGTGAATGTGGAGAAGAAAATCTTCGATCCATACTGCGGGATCCATCGTACCATCGTATGATTCTATGTTCACGGGTTTAAACCCTTTCGGGAACTGGTGTTCCATCACTTCGTCGGTGAAGCATAAGGGGTGTGCGGCGCCTCTGTATCGGGCGATATTGCGGCGTAGTTCGGATGAAGTCCGTATGTGGTTTTCGGCCCGAGTGAAGTTGTGCCTATCATGCCAGGCCTGACGGCCATCCTCTCGCGTAGGAGCACGCCCCCTCGATCCATAGATTGATCTTGTCTGACCGGCTCTATTGTCTAGGTCCTTGCGTAGGTCGTAGGTATAGCCCGTGGCCGTTGCCTCCGTGCCTCGACAGCGGGGTGGCGCGGGCTGGTGTTCAGCATAAGTAGCCGGTCTGTCCCATCTACGTGGTGGTCGATTGGGTTCGTCAGTAGTTTTATGATTTGGCGGTATTGGCTCAAGGGCCTCCTCGTCAAATTGTGGTAGTAGCTTGCGCTTCGGGTAACTCTTAGTTGGGCGTTCAAGGCCGTATTCCTCGGCTGCCAGGACATTAGTCCATTTGTCATTGAGTAAATCCTGTTCAGCTTGAAGCTAATGCTGCTTCTTTTTTAGGCTTCCCACAGTGGTGATTAGCCGGCGCTTAAAGCGCTCTTGTTCGAGGGGTTCCTCCGGCACGATGAAGTCTTCGTCGCCGAGGCTCACGTCCTCTTCGGAGATCGGTAGGTAATTACTATCCTCTGAGTCCTCGTTCCCGACCGTATCATCGGGTTTAACTTGCCCATCCTCCCAATCGTCATGTTCAGATGTTGGCTCGATAGGGGCTTCGGGGTCTTCGGCATTCTCCGGAGTGTTATTGTCTCCGGTGCCGGTATTGCTGTCTTTTTCGTGACACAATTTTGAGCGGCGCCGCTGACGTCGACGCTTCGGAGGTGCTTCAGTAGGCTTGCCCTCGACCAGATTCTTCTTGCCGTCATCATCATCCTCTTTGGGTGTGTCCACCATGTACACGTCGTATGTGGAGGTGGCCATCCAACGTCCGGTAAACGGAGGGTCTTGGCCTTGTTTGTCTCCGGCATCGTCGTCCATGCCGTCGATGTCTTCGGAGGCATAGTCCAGCATGGCAGTTAGATCTTTGACAGTGGCTATGAAGTGGGTGGTGGGTGGGACATAAAATTCCCCGCTCCCCTAGTCCGGGCTGGGCATAATTCGGAAGCGATTCCTCTGTGATGGCGAGGGATCGCATTAAGTCCAGAGCCTCATTTAGGAGCGAGGTTTGGACAGAGAAGCGAGAGTCCGCAGGGCTGACCTGGGTGAGAGCCTCCTGGCCACGCCCGCTTGACGCGGACCTTGAGAGTTCGGTTTTGAAGTCCAAGGGAGAATCTGGCACTTTAGCGACAAGGGGAGCCCGGTTCATCTTCCGGTTTGCCGATGACGCAGTCCCCTCCAGATCTCCGGTAGCAAGTTCCATAATTGCAACGAGTCCGGCAGGCTCTAAACTCCTCTCTTCAAACCTGGTAGTCTGCTCTGGATCTAAGGCCAGAGCGGCGGTCGAGGCCGCGAACCCTTCGAAGATCAAGTCTCCTCGGATATCGGCGACATAATTTTGGTTCACGAAACTGATCTGATGACCAGGGGCATAGCTGTCGATCTGCTCAAGGTGGCCAATCGAGTTGGCACGCAGTGCGAAGCCACCGAATACGAAAATTTGGCCGGGGAGAAAAGTCTCCCCTGAGACGGCATCATTGTAGATGATCGAACGAGCCATCGAACCTTCTATCGACAGCACAGAGGAACTCTCAATGAAAGCACCAATGTCGGTGTCAAAACCGGCCGATCTCGGGTACGGGTCCCAAACTGTGCGTTTGAGGATCGAAGATAACAGGAGGCAAGGGAGATGATGTTTACCCAGGTTCGGGCCATCTTAATGGAGGTAACACCCTACTTCCTACTTGATTGACTTTGATGAGTATAGGGGTTACAAGAGTTGATCTAGCTCGAGATCGTAATGGCTAAACCCTAGATGTCTAGCCTGTATGATTGTGATCTGTCTCTACGGACTAAACCCTCCTGTTTATATAGACACCAGAGGGCCCTCGGGTTGTACATAGTCGGTTTACAGAGAAAGGGATCTTCACATCCGAATGCCAAGCTTGCCATCCACGCAAAGGAGAGTCCCATCCAGACACGGGAGAAGGCTTTCTATCTTGTATCTTCACAGCCCATCAGTCCGGCCCATATCACATAGTCCGGACGCCCGGGGACCCCCTAATCCAGGACTCCCTCAATGTTGCCCTAATTTACGACGCTAACGGAGCACACCATTTGAATGTTGAACATGCCATGAGATATTTGGGAGAAAGATCAAGCCCAGGTTAATGAAGAAGCAAAGAATATCTAAAAAATACGAGCGTCAGCCCCGACAGGGTTAGTATGTACACCTGTGCAATTGTTTGGGCCTACCCCAGCGATGCCCGACGACACGTCTGGACCAGGCCCGAGGGCTCCTGTTGGTGCGGTAAACATTTGTGTTTGACGCCCGAACTTGTGCACAGGCGTGCTGACAATCATGCACCAATTACCAAGACGTGGCACAAGATAAGTGTGAGAAACTGCTCTTGAGATCAAGGAGTGTAATACGAAGATCAAGTCAGCAGGAGAATGCCTCAGGAAGGACTCCCTTGCTGGGCAGGAGAACCCGGCCGGGTCAAGACTGATACGTCCATTTTACATCATGTTTTCCTAGTGTTATTTACAATGTTTTTATGCATAATAAAGCTTTATGCAGTAATTCTAATGCCTTTTCTCTCATAATATGCAAGGTTTACACAAAGAGGGAGAATGCCGGCAGCTGGAATTCTGGACCTGAAAAAGCTATGTTAGAGTTACCTATTCTGCACAACTCCAAATGAGCTAAAATTTACGGAGAATTATTTTGGAGTATATAAAAAATACTGGAGCAAATAACTACTGGAGGGGCCACCTGGTGAGCACAATACACCAGGGCGCGCTTGGGGGCCTGGCATGCCCTGGTGGGTTGTGCTCAGCCCAGCCCACCTCTGGTGCCCATTTTCTAGTATAAAGGTCATTTGGACCTAGAAAAAAATAAGAGCAGGACTTTTGGGACGGAGCGCCACCGTCTCAAGGCGGAACTTGGGCAGGAGCACTTTTGCCCTCCGGCGGAGCGATTCCGCCGGCCCGGAGGGGGAAATCGAAGCCATCGCCATCACCAACAACCCTCTCATCTTTGGGAGGCCAATCTCCATCAACATCTTCAACAACACCATCTCCTCTCAAACCCTAGTTCATCTCTTGTGTTCAACCTTTGTACCGGAACCTCAGCTTGGTACCTGTGGGTGACTAGTAGTATTGATTACATCTTGTAGTTGATTACTATATGGTTTATTTGGTGGAAGATTATATGCTCAGATCCATTATGCTATCTAATACCCCTCTGATCTAGAGCATGATTATCATTTGTGAGTAGTTACTTTCGTTCTTGAGGTCACAGGAGAAATCTTGTTGCAAGTAATCATATGAACTTGATATGTGTTCGATATTTTGATGATATGTATGTTGTGATTCCCTTAGTGGTGTTATGTGAACGTTGACTACATGACACTTCACAATCTTTGGGTCTAAGGGAATGCATTGTGGAGTAGTTATTAGATGATGGGTTGCTAGAGTGACAGAAGCTTAAACCCTAGTTTATGCGCTACTTCGTAAGGGACCGATTTGGATCCATATGTTTAATGCTATGGTTAGATTTTATCTTAATTCTTTTGTCATAGTTGCGGATGCTTGCGAGGGTTTAATCATAAGTGTGAGGCTTGTTCAAGTAAGAACAGCACCCAAGCACCGGTCCACCCACATATCAATTTATCAAAGTAGCGAACGCAAATCAAACCAACATGATGAAAGCGACTAGATGAAATTCCCGTGTACCCTCAAGAATGCTTTGCTTATTATAAGAGACCATTTGGTCTGTCCTTTGCCACAAAAGGATTGGGCTACCTTGCTGCACTTTATTTACCATTACCATTACTTGTCCATTAAAAAGTATCTTGCTATCAAACCACCTGTTACCATTTATTTCAGTGCCTGCAGAAATTACCTTGCTGAAAACCACTTGTCATTTTCTTCTGCTCCTCGTTGGGTTCGACACTCTTACTTATCAAAAGGACTACGATTAACCCCCTATACTTGTGGGTCATCAAGACTCTTTTCTGGCACCGTTGCCGGGGAGTGAAGTGCTCTTGGTAAGGAAAAATTTATATTACGCGCTGAAATTTATTGTCACTTGCTACTATGGAAAACCATCCTTTGAGGGGTTTGTTCGGGGTATCTTCAGGTCGACCGGAAGCACAATTAGTTTCCCCTCAACCTACTCCACCTACTGAAAATATTGGTTATGAAATTCCTTCAGGTATGATAGAACAACTCCTAGCTAATCCTTATGCAGGAGATGGAACAGAACATCCTGATATGCACTTGATCTATGTGGATGAAATTTGTGGATTATTTAAGCTTGCAGGTTTACCCGGAGATGAAGCTAAGAGGAAGGTTTTCCCTTTACCTTTGAAGGGAAAGGCATTGGCATGCTATAGGCTATGCGATGATATTGGATCCTGGAACTGGAATCGATTGAAATTGGAGTTTCACCAAAAAAAATTAACCTATGCATCTAGTTCATCGTGATCGGAATTATATATTTAATTTTTGGCCTTGTAAAGGAGAAAGTATCGCTCTAGCTTGGGGGAGGCTTAAGTCAATGTCATGTTTATTCCCCAATCCTGAGCTCTGAAGAGAAATTATTATTCAGAACTTTTATGCTCAGTTTTCTCATGATGATCAATCCATGCTAGATACTTTGTGTACTAGTTCTTTTATGAAGAAGACTATTGAATTCAGGTGGCATATTTTAGAAAGAATTAAACGCAACTCTGAAGATTGGGAACTCGACAAAGGTAAGGAGTCAGGTATAAACCTTGAGTTTGATTGTGTTGAATCTTTTATGAATACATATGCTTTTCACAAGTTTAGCACTAAATATGGACTTGAGTCTGAGATAGTAGCCTCTTTTTGTGAATCATTTGCTACTCATGTTGATCTCCCTTAGGAGAAGTGGTTTAAATATCATCCACCTATTAAACAAGAAATTAAAGAACCGATTAAAACTAAGGATGAAACTATTATTTACAATGTGATCCAGTTGTATCTACTGCTTATATTGAAAACCCACCTTTCCCTGTTAGGATAAAGGAACATGCTAAGGTATCAACTGCGGTTCGCAAAAGCAATATTAAAGCACCTAAACCCGCTGGGCAAATTAAATTAGAACCTAGTGTTACTATGGTTAAAGATCTCCTAGTAGAAAATATTGATGGCCATGTTATTTACTTCTGTGATGAAGCTGCTAAAATTGCTAAACCCGATGAAAAAGATAAATATAGTGATGTGGAGCATCCTATGGCCATCCCCATGGACCTACCTTCGTATCCCAAGACACCACGTGGACCGATGACACGAGCTCGTGCAAGGGCTATCGAGAACGAGGTTAACTCTCTCCTTGTGGAACTCCCCTTTGACGCACTTGAGACATGGCTACTACCTCAAACGGAGATGCTTTGTGTGCTTAGGTACCAAGGAGGCAACCAAGGAGAAGTTATGGTGCAAGTTGGACATCAAGTGCATGAAGAGAATCTGCCCAGTCCAGAAATCCCGGAACAACCGCCCAACTACCGCCCGGGCGGTACAACCGCTCGACTACCGCCCAACTACCGGTCCAGCTTCGGTGATCGAGCGGTGCAAGGCCGGTACTGCACCGGTTTGTCCCCGTAACAGCCGTAAGACCGGTACAACCGCTCCAACCACCGGTACTACCGCTAATCCCTTCCGCGAACACCTCCAGGAACCTGAACCTGAGCTCCCAGTGGTACAACCGCCCCCATAACCGGTACTACCGCCCTGCCTGTGCGCAGTGAAAGGGGTTTCACCCCATGTATCCCCAACTTACCCCTTGGACTATAAATACTCATCCCCTAGCTCCATATTAGAGTTAGCAAAGGATTAGCTCATTTGAGAGATAGAGCTTTGCTCATCCACTTGGTTACTTCTCCATTGGAGTCCATGACCTCTTCGGAGAAGATCCCCCAAGCAGGTTCAAGACCCCTCACGGGAAGACCCCCTCAAGGCCTCCTCACGGAGAAGAACTTGCTACTTGTATCGTCCTTTGTTGATTGTGGATCGTGTATCTCTTTGTATTTTGAGGGTCTAGCACATGTGTAATCGAATCTTGTTGATTTGAGTGATTTCCCTCGTGTTTCCCCTCGTGTTTTCCCCTTGTGTTCTTTGTATGATCCGCTCCAATCGTGAAAGATCGTCCCTAGGGTTTCCACCCTACATCATCTTGGTATCATGAGCCAAGGTTGATCACGAATTTGGAGCCCTACCCTTGTTTCTAGCTTTGTTTTGTTGATTTTTGCCCCAAATTCGAAAATCCCCACAAAAATAGCCCCCAATTTTTTTTTGTGATTTATTGGTGTGATGAAGTTTTGTTGGATTTGATCTGTGGATTTCGTGTGTAGCAGGTAGATCTAGCTTCCCCAGAAGTTTCCCCACCTTCCATCCTCGAATTCTTCGCAATTTTACCCTGAAATCATACATTCCCTCCCCAAATCCATCCCATACTAAGATCTAGAAATTCTCCCGACAAAGCGGTACAACCAGCCTCTGAGGCGGTACAACCGCTACCCCATCCCCTGATACTTCTGCCAGCCCAAAACTGGAACCTCGGGACACTCCAGGAGCGGTACAACCGCCCTTGCTCGCGGTACAATCGCCCCTCCTAGTTTCAGCCTCGGCTAATTGACATTTTTGACCATAACTAATTCTTCTGGACTCAGATTTTGATGTTCTTTAACTCGTTTTGAAGCTATTGACATCCCCCATCCCACAAAAATACTTCCAACATCATTGACTCCATCAAAGTTTTGGAGCTTTGGCATCTTTGCGTAGGGCTTTCACCACATCATCCGCTATACCACCACCGACTTCTGCAACTTAATCCATTTTGATTCCCATAGCATTTGTGGTTGCTTGAGTTGTGATTTGAGTCCCCTAAGGTGTTTCGGCTACTTAGGGACGGTTGCTTCTTCATCAACCACCACCACCACTTCCGCATTGCCAACTTTGAAACCACCATTTGTCTTTGGCTTTGAGAATTTGAGTTGTGGTTCATCGTTTCCTAGGGTAGTTTCGGCTAACTAGGAACGGTTCGACATCGACATCACTGCCGCTCATTTTCGACACTGACTCGTCATCGACAACAACCATTCAACCATTTTGACGCCATCGACCGTAGGCAAGGACGGTAACTTCGATGACACCTTTGTGTACTCCTTGCCATTTGCTTTGATAACCCCATAGCCCATTTTGCGTCTCTTTCCCATTGAGACTAGCCATTGAGTATTGCCGGCAATGTTACTTGTGCACATTAGTGATCATAGTTTCCCATTGCATACATACCATATCATATTGGTATACATATCTTGGTATCATATCCTGTGCCACAAAGTTGTCATCGCATATACGCAATTGCTATCTTGGTTCGTGAAGTTTTGCATAAGAGGCCAAAGAAAGAGCTCAAACGAGAAAGAGCCAAACAAGGTTTTAAGCAAAATGAAAAGATATGCAAAGAGCTTTTAAGCAAGAACCATAGCATCATACTACATTACGATTGTCATACTCGATCATATCACCGGAACACCATACATATAGCATACTTGGGATAGAAGTCATTGCATTTTTGCTTAGTAGGTTGTGCACAAGTCTCGTATCGGCCTATTGTGCAATCGTGCTAGCGTCTCTCTAGAGTTGTGCAACAAGAGCATTTTTTGTGGATTCCACATTTTTTGCTCTTTTTGGTTTGCACAACCCCATTTACCAATTTGCGTGTGCATTTCTGTGTACCACTACTTGCTATTGGTCTACTTGTTGCATTTGCGAATTTGCGAATCTTTTTCAACATCTTTGAGTCTCACTAACAATTGCATAAATTTTGTGCACCATCCTAACCAAGCTCCACCAAAGGCTTTTACTTGTGTAGGTGTGCGAACCGACAAGAATTGGTACCAATTGTGCTATTCCCTTGTTACTCACTTGAGTGATCATTTATCCATCTTCAACATCGGTCAAGGTACATTTGGTATAGTTCTTTTCTTCTTCCACTCACACATTTACTTGCAATGATGGATTGGCCAAGTTCTTCTACCAACCCACTCTTCATCGAGCAAGACGACGACTCGACCACCTACGTCACCAAGAGCCACCTCTTCGGTGCACAACGAGATTTGCATCAAGAACAACAAGCATTGAGCGACCGCATCGACAATCTCGCCACCGACTTGCGACACTCTGAGCAACGTACAAGAGACTTCTTCGACAACAAGCTCGACGAAAAAAACAAGAAAGCAATGCAAGAATGGACGAGATTCGTGACTTGTTGGTCAACCGCTCTTCTACCACTTCGTCATACTCAAGACGGAGCTGCTCGAGTCGACACTCCGATCACACCATCTCCGGCTCAAGTACACTGACATCAAACGCTCTACGTCGAGCCGCACGCCAAGACCGTCAAGCAAACCGCAATCCTCTACACGGCATCAATCCTCAAGAGCAACTCCTAGCGCAAGAACATCGACATCGCCAAAAGCAAGCTACCTTTGCGCAAGCACAAGAAAGGCAATGACAACATCAACAAGAGGAAGAGTGGGCGCGCCAACACCAAGAAGAGCAAGACGCCGAAGCGCTCCGTCAACAATAACAACGGCGTGAATCCCAAGCACTTGAGGCGCAACCTGCCCTCCATGACACGAGTCGCACTGTGGCCAACCAAAACCGACATACGCGCGAGCAAGAATAAGCACTTCACGACGAAGCTCAAGAGAGGAACTATCAAGCAAGAGTACACCGACAAGTTCCACAAGCTCCTCGACAAGAACCACAAGTTCTCCAAGAGCAACATGACAATGGGAATCCTCCACGCCAAGAGCAACATGAGGTTGACAAACCTCCACATCAAGGGCGTAATCATCCCCGACCCCAACACAATGAAGAGCAATGCTATGGCAAGCTCAAGTTCACCATGCCCAAGTTCACCGGAAGTAATGACCCCGAAGAGTACCTTTCATGGGCATTGAAGGTTGACAAAATCTTCTGCTTGCACAACTATGAGGAAGAGAACAAGATCGCCATGGCATCCCTTGAGTTCCAAGACTACGTCCTCATTTGGTGGGAGCAAGTCATTGAGCGACGAGAAGCACGAGGTGAACCACCCATCACAACTTGGGCACAAATGAAGGATGTCATGAGAGCACGTTTTGTGCCAACCTACTACAACCGCGACCTCTTCAAGAAACTCCAACTTCTCAAGCAAGGAACAAAGAGCGTTGAAGAGTACTACAAGGAAATGGAGATTGCCATGATTCGAGCAAATGTCATGGAAGATGATGAGCAAACTATGGCATGTTTCTTGAATGGCCTCAATCATCCTATCAAGAAGATTGCCGACTTCCAACCTTACTCCAACCTCATCGAGCTAGTGCACAAAGCCACCAAGGCGGAGCGACAAGTGCAAGATGACTTCAAGTATGCCAAGTTCTCTTCCAAGTCCTATGGCTTCTCCAACACCCAAGCTTCAACGACTCCAACACCATCTACCTCACCCAAGCCTTCTACAAGAAACGGTGACAGGTCAAGTTACAAGAAAACTTCGACAACTTCAAGTCGTCCTCCAACTACGAGCAACTTCAAGCCGAGAGCTTCATCATCATCTACTCCAACCGATGAGACCATCAAGACAAGTTCCATCAAGTGTTTCACATACGGTGGCCGAGGCCACAAGTCCTTCTAGTGTACCAACAAGCATACCATGATCCTCAACGACGACGGAACATATGACTCCATCAGTGAAGAGGAGATGGAAGCCCTTGAGTAAGTGGCCATGCACCGGTGCGTGAATGAGGATGAAGATGATCAACTCTTTTGTGACGAAGATTCGAGCCCCGCTCTCGTTGTCTCCAAGGTATTGACACTTCAACATCAACAAGATGAACACCAAAGATGCCATATCTTCCACACTAAGGCCGGCATCAATGGAAGGTCCGTGAAGGTCATCATCGATGGAGGGAGTTGCCATAACTTGGCGAGTGAAAAACTATGCTCCAAGCTCTAATTGGCCAAGATGAAGCACCCACACCCCTACAAGGTCCAATGGCAAAGCGACTCCGGCACTATCCAAGTCGAGCATATGGTGCAAGTTTCCTTCAAGATAGGAGCATACGAAGACACTTTGGAGTGTGATGCCGTTCCGATGTCCGTTTGCCACCTCCTTCTTGGACGACCATGGCAATTTGACCGCGGTGTCATCCACAACGGGCGTACCAATCACTATAGCTTCAAGATGAAGGGAAAGGAGTATGTGCTACGACCTATGTCTCCAAGCCAAGTGATCGTCGACAAGCAAGCCACCCATCGTGGAGAGAATAGTGAGAGAGCGAATCACCAAAAAGAGAGTGAGTGCCACAAGCCCAAATTGAGTGCCTCCACGATGAGCGACAAGAAAAACCTAGTACTATTTGCCACCGAAAGTGAGATAAGAGAAGTGTGTGAGAACCCATCAAGTGTTATGTACTATGTCCTTCTGTGCAAGGATGAGGCACCAAAAACTAACACCTCTCACAATCTACCTTTAGTGTTATCTTCCCTATTGCAGGAATTCCAAGATGTATTCCCCGACGAGCTACCTCCGGGTCTACCTCCTCTTTGAGGCATCGAACACCGCATCGACCTCATCCCCGGAGCACCTCTTCCTAACAAGGCCCCCTACTGCGTCAACCACGAGGAAACCAAGGAGATCCAACGGCAAGTACAACAACTCATCGACAATGGCCATGTACGTGAAAGCTTGAGCCCTTGTGCCATCCCGGTAATCCTTGTTCCCAAGAAAGATGGTACATATCGCATGAGCTCCGATTGTCGTCCTATCAATGCTATCACCGTTCGTTGTCGTTACCCCATTCCACGCCTAGATGATATGCTAGATGAGCTTAGCGGAGCCACCATTTTCTCTAAGATTGATCTTAAGAGTGGCTATTACCAAATTCGCATCCAAGAAGGTGATGAATGGAAAAGCGCTTTCAAAACCAAGTTTGGCTTGTATGAATGGTTGGTCATGCCAAAGGGTTTATCCAAGCACTCGACACCTTTATGCGTGTGATGCATTTTTGTCTTCGCCCTTACATTGGTGTACTTGTTGTGGTCTACTTTGACGATATTCTTGTGTTTAGCAAATCTCTCAAAGATCATGTCACCCATCTTAGAACCGTGTTGCAAACCCTTAGGAAAGGGTGCCTTTATGCTAATATGGACAAATGCCTTTTTGGTGTTGATAAGCTTGTTTTCTTGGGTTTCGTTGTGTCTTCTAAGGGTGTTCATGTAGATGAATCTAAGATCAATGCTATTAAAACTTGGCCCCAAGCAACAAACTTGCAACAAGTGAGTAGGTTCCTTTGTTTAGTCGGTTTCTACCATAGATTTGTTAAGGATTTTAGCACCATTGCATCCCCTTTGCATGCCTTGAGTAAAAAGAATGCACCATTTATTTGGGGACCATCCCAAGATACCGCATTTAATGAGCTTAAGAATTTGCTTACACATGCTCCCGTGCTTGCTTTGCCCAATTTTGATAAAACTTTTGAAGTTCATTGTGATGCTAGCGGTAATGGCATAGGAGATGTGTTAATGCAAGAGAAGCGCCCAATTGCTTACTTTAGTGAAAAACTTTCCGGAGCACAACTCAATTATCCCATCTATGACAAAGAGCTATATGCTTTAGTGCGAGTTTTGCGTGAGTGGGAACATTATCTTCGCCCTCATGAATTTGTCATTCATACCAACCATGAAACGCTTAAGTACCTTAAGGGTCAAACTAAGTTGAACAAGCATCATGCTTAGTGGAGTGAGTTCATAGAATTATTTCCTTATGTCATGAAATACATCAAAGGTAAGGAAAACGTTGTGGCGGATGCTCTTTCCCATAGATGCATGCTTGTTACCCAACTAGAATTGAATGTCATTGGCTTTAAGCACATAAAAGACTTGTATGCGCATGATCCTACTTTTGCTGTTCCTTATGCCAAATGTTTGACCCATACGTCTTGGGAAAGCTATTACATCAAGGATGATTATCTTATGAGAGCTAACAAACTATGTATTCCCGAGTCTTCTCTTCCTTTGTTACTTTTGCAAGAATCTCATGGAGGAGGACTAATGGGACACTTTGGACGCGACAAGACATTCGCTATGCTCTCCAAGAACTACTTTTGGCCCAAGATGTTCCGTGACATCTCACGCTTCACCAACCGATGCTCTACATGTTGCAAAGCTAAGTCTAATGCTCAATCCCATGGTCTCTATATGCCACTTCCTATTCCATATCACCCATGGGAAGATATTAGTATGGACTTTGTGCTTGGTTTGCCTAGAACTAGAAATGGCAAATATTCCGTGTTTGTTGTTGTGGATCGATTCTCTAAAGTGGCTCATTTCATCCCATGCAACAAGATGGACGATGCTTCACATGTTGCAAATCTTTTTTGTAGGGAAATCTTGCGCCTACATGGAGTGCCAAAGACTATTGTCTCAGACCGGGACGTCAAGTTTCTAAGCTACTTTTGGAAGACCTTATGCATCAAGCTCGGAATCAAGCTCTTGTTCTCTTCGGCATACCATCCTCAAAACGATGGCCAAACGGAGGTCACGAACCGGACACTCTCCACTCTACTACGCGTGTTGATCAAGAAGAACATCAAGGAGTGGGAGGAGTGTCTACCCATCCCCTTCGAGGTCGTCTATGGTTTCAACCCGTTGTCCCCATAGGACATTCTACCTCTACCACTACAAGAGCGCATCAACATGGACGCGAGTGCACGAGCGAGCTATCTCAAGAAGGTGCATGAAGATACAAGGCACACCATCGAGCACCAAGTACAACGCCTCGCGACCAAGATCAACACTAACAAGAAACCCATGATATTCAACACCAGAGATCTTGTGTGGCTACACCTTCACAAGGACCGCTTCCCCAATGAATGCAAGTCCAAGCTTCTACCTTGAGCCGACGGACCCTTCAAGGTGCTAGAAGGCTACAACAACAACGCCTACAAGATCGACATCCCATGCGACAAGTACTCCGTGAGCGACATATTCAACGTCAAAGATCTCTCTCCCTACCATGGTGATGAGGTTTTCGATCCGAGGTCGGATTTTTCCCAAGGAACATCCTACGACCATCCCCATGGACCTACCTTCATCTCCCAAGACACCACGTGGACCGATGACACGAGCTCGTGCAAGGGCTATTGAGAACGAGGTTAACTCTCTCCTGTTGAACTCCCCATTGACCCACTTGAGACATGGCTACTACCTCAAACGGAGATGCTTTGTGTGCTTAGGTACCAAGGAAGCAACCAAGGAGAAGTTATGGTGGAAGTTGGACATAAAGAGCATGAAGAGAATCTGCCTAGTCTAGAAATCCCGGTACAACCGCCGAACTACCGCCCGGGCGGTACAACCGCTTGACTACCGCCCAACTACCGGTCCAGCTTCTGTGATCGAGCGGTGCAAGGCCCGTACTGCAGCGGTTTGTCCCCGTAATAGCTGTAAGACTGGTACAACCGCTCCAACCACTAGTACTACGCTAATCCCTTCCGCGAACACCTCTAGGAACCAGCACCTGAGCTCCCAGTGGTACAACCGCCCCCTTGACCGGTACTACTGCCCTGCCTGTGCGCAGTGAAAGGGGTTTCGCCCCATGTATCCCCAACATACCCCTTAGACTATAAATACTCGTCCCCTAGCTCCGTATTAGGGTTAGCAAAGGATTAGCTCATTTGGGAGATGGAGCTATGCTCATCCACTTGGTTACTTCTCCATTGGAGTCCACGACCTCTTCTGAGAGGATCCCCCAATCGGATTCAAGACCCCTCACGGGAAGACCCCCTCAAGGCCTCCTCACGTAGAAGAATGTCACGCCCAATATGCGATCCTATCCGAGAGGAACTCTAAGGTCCCACCAAGGGTAGAGTCGCATATTGAAATGCTTTTGCAAGGTGGATATCATTACTTTGTACCATTACATAATAGTTGGGGATACATACAAAGGCATACAAATGCCACATGAATACATCAAACATCATACATGAGAACAACATCCGACTACGGATGAAACACAAACAGAAAATGAACGATATCCACCCTGCTAGCCCAGGTTGCGGACCAGGAACCTATCCCAAGATCGACGAAGAAGAAGAAGAACTCCAAAACAAGTAAACATCGCTCTCACGTCATGATCATCACATTACCTGCACCTGCAACTGTTGTTGTAGTAACCTGTGAGCCACGAGGACTCAGCAATCCCATTACCATGTGTATCAAGACTAGCAAAGCTTAATGGGTATGGAAAGGATAAGTGGTGTGGTTGCAGTAGCGACTAAGCATAGTATGGTGGCTAACTTACGAGTACAAGAGTAAGATGAGAAACTACGCAAACGATCGCAAACTAGTAATGATCAAGAAGTGATCCTGAACTACTTATGTTCAAACATAACCCCACCGTGTTCTCTTCCCGACTCACTCGAAAAGAGACTGTCACGGTTACGCACACGGTTGGTGTATTTTATTTCGGGTCTGGTGTCAAGTTATCTACAGCCGGACATTAAAAATTCCCATCTGCCACATAACCGCGGGCACGGCTCTCAAAAGTTTAAACCCTGCAGGGTTGTCCCAACTTAGCCCATGACAAGCTCACGATCCACGGAGACAATCCTCCATCGTGGGACCCTCCGATCAGACTCGGAATCCCGGTGCACAAGACATTTCGACAATGGTAAAACAAATCCAGAAAGATCTCCCGGCGTGTCGACACCCTGATAGTAGCCGCGCATATCTCGTCTCAGGCCAGGACCAGATGGGACAAGCTATGAGTAAAACCAGCCCTCGAGTTTCCCCGAGGTGGCCCCACAGGCTACCCGTTTGGGACGAACACCATCAGCACTGGCCCCCCTATTTATGTAGAAAGAATCCTCGGGTTCATGACGCCCTATGCCAATGAATTATTTAGTTCAATATTATTATGTTGGAAAATGTTAAAACCAATGTTGGGCCTTGCTGGAAGAGTTTTATTCAAAGCGAACTGTCAAGAGGGGCCCATAAACCCTCATCGTGTTAGGGACGCAAAATCAAGGAACATAACACTAGTATGATGGAAACTAAGGCGGCAAGAGTGGAACAAAACACCAGGCAAAAGGCCGAGCCTTCCACCCTTTACCAAGTATATAGATGCATTAATTAAATAAGAGATATTGTGATATCCCAAGATATCCATGTCCCAACATGGAACAACCTGCAACTTCACCTGCAACTAGCAACGCTATAAGTGGGGCTGAGCAAAGCGGTAACATAGCCAAACAACGGTTTGCTAGGATGGTGGAAAAGGTTAGAGGCTATCATGGCATATTGGGAGGCTTGATAAACAAGTGGTAGGTAGCGCGACATAGAGATAGCATCGAGACAACTAGCATAGCAAAGATAGTAGTGATATCCAAGGTGACGGTCATCTTACCTGAAATCCCACTAGGAAGAAGATCGCGTCCATGAAGAAGACGAACGGGCGTAGTCGAACGAATCCTCGCGGTCGCAACGAAACAGGAACTATCGAGTAGGAGCACAACCGGAAAGGAGCAAACAACACGGTATACACACAACACATAACATGACATGATGCTCAACCAAGTATGATTTAGGACAAGGCTGGATGATGCTACCCATGGCAAGAGATGATGCATACAAGAACAACACACCAAAGCAAGTTTAAATGAGGCCGGAATCAACACATAACAATTCCGAAAACTCCCCATATGCAAATTTCAAAATTGGTCTAGATCTGAATAACACATTATGTTGAAGTTGTTAAACAGCAAGTTAAAGTGCACCATGATGATCTACGCGTCTTTCTAGTCAAGGTACATATAAAGTTCATTTAATTCGGAGCTGCGGCCTAGAAGATATGAGCAAAACAAGTTAAACATGGCATTGATGCAAACACAAGCAAAACACAATCACAAACACTCCAAAACATGGATGCAACATGGCAAGATGAAACTACATGCAAAACCAAGCAAGTTTAATGTAGAGCATGCTCCAAACGGAGCCACGGTTCAACACATACACTCAATACAAGTTTCAAACACAATCTCCCCAAAACAGCAACTAAGCACTTTGCAATCAAGGAAACAACATGCTACAGGAAACATATGGACACAAACTTGATATGCACTCAAAGTACAGATTACATGGTTCAAATAACATCAAGGTTCAGGTTCATAGGCATCAGGATTAAACCAATATGATAAATGCAACAAGCAACTTTATAACACAGATTATGACTTAGTGAAAAACAGGGCATACATGTGAGCAGAAATAGCATGTTGACATGTTTGAGGAATGAAACAATGATGCTACAGTGCAAGATCATGGCAAAGAAAAGCACAGCATCAAAGTACAGGTTAAACATGGAAAAACATGATTACTAAGCATCTCCATATAACCTCTAGATCAATGGTATTCATCAACACAAGTAAGCAAGTCATAACAGATTCTCAGACTTGGTGAAAAACATAGTGAGGCTGAAAACAGATTCATGATGCACACTTTGAGACAACAAAAGTATATGCTATAGGAACATTTCATGGCATCAAAGGGTGTGGCAAGCATGTACAGGTAGAGTACTGCAAAATATGATCACTGAGCTACTGCTAGAAACCATTAGAACATGCTCAAAACATCATGGCAATTATGCCAACGATAACAGATTCACAGACTTGGTGGAATAAACTGAACATGGCAGAAACAGCGACAAGTAGACATGTTTGCAAGCTCGGTTAACTCAACATAAAGCATATCATGGCAAGTTAATGTAAACAACAGCAAAAAGAAATATGTTTTCAGCTACTCATGGCAAGAACATGTTCATAGGATGGACAGATCATCAGCTATTCACATGGCAAGAATGAACTTACTGTTAACAGACTGACAGCAACATTATTTAGTAATTTGAGAGCATGGTAGCAACAAGCTACAGAAGGCTATAAATGCAAACAAGATCATGTACGGATAGAGCATAGCAAGATCCACAAAACATCCTTACTGAGCATCTCCATATCATGCATGTATTCACTAGTACCATCAAGTTAACAAGGCAACATAATATAGAAGATTCAGACTTAGCAGAAAACATTAAGTTACTGAAATCAGCAACAACAAGTACCCTATTTCAGAAGCTTGTTCTAGTCACCACAGGGCATATCATGGCATGATATAAATACTACAAGCAAGAGGACATGATTATGCATCAAACTCATGTTGACAAGATGCTTATATGGTGCATGCATTTAACCACACGAAAATAACAAAAGGGCAAATTATATCAGTTTTCAGCACTTAACAGCACATAGCACTTCTGCAACAGAGATTAACATGTCAAGGTGAACCCCTATATGAATGCAACCACCACCATCACGAAGAGCACGAAGAGTACAACAATTTGCATATATATATATATATCATCATCGTCGGGTACATGTGCAAAGAGTAACGAGCATCGCAACATGCATGCATAATGTAGAAAAACACACAGTCGAAAAACAGAGGTGAGCGCTAGTAAACTAAACGACACCCGGGGCAGGATTTCACGGGTTGTCACCATGGGCTCGGCACAGGACGTGGAGAGGAGGCTGGCCCGCAGCTGGGCCTTGCAGATATGGGCCACGGGGAGGCTGCAGCGGGCCGACCCACGAAGTCAAGGTGAGGGCACGGCCCACGTGCGCGAGGAGGAAGCCCTCGTCCTATGCCCGAACGAGGATGAGGCAGGAGGTCAACGCGCTGGCGACCGGTGGAGGGACGGCGCTCCGGTGGTGGGGCTGACCCGTAAACGGCGAGATGGATAGATCCGGCGATGGGGATCCCGGATCCGGCCGGAGGAGGAGTTGGTGACGCGGCAACGATGGGACTGCGAGCTTGGCGGCGGCGTTCATGGCGGCGGTGGCTTGCTGTGAGAGAGAGAGAGAGAGAGAGAGAGAGAGAGAGATGGTGAGGGAGATGGAGAGCAGAGGAGAGAAAGGGAAGGGAGAGGATGGGGCCGGCCTGCCGGTGGAGTTCGGCGGCGGCGGCGTGCTTCCGGCAAGGTGGAGATGAGGCGAGGGGGTCCGATGGCGAGGCTCGCGGCGGGGCTCGGCTCCCTCGAGCGCTGCGGGAGCGAGCGCGACGGCGACAGGCGACGGCGAGGTCGCGCAGGAGGAACGGGCGCTCGGCCCAGATCCGGCCCGGGACGGGCCAGCTGCGGGCTCCACGGGCCCGACGGCTGGAGAGGTGGGAGGTGGGAGGAGAGAGAGGCGGCGCGGATTTTGAGGGCGAGGGTTAGGGTTTCTCAGATTTCGGGGAGGGGACTGATTTATAGATAGAGGGAGCTAGGAGAGGAGTTTTTTAGAGCGGTTTTTGCCCACCCGATCGTGATCCGACGGCGAAGATCATGGAGAGGAGTTTAGATGGGCTAGTGGGCTGTTGTGGAGGGGTGCTGGGCTGCAAAGAGAAAGGGGTCCGGTGGTGAACGCGGTTAATCGTTGGGGCATCAAACGACCTCCAAATGGAACAAAATTTGATAGGTGGTCTACCGGTGATGTACCAAGGCCACATGTCAACTCTCGGCCCATTCCGAGAACGTTTTTCTCCCGCTCACGAAACGAGATCTGGGAGGTGCGGCGGGTGCATGTTAGTGTCGGATTCCGAAACGGACAACGGATAGAACTAGGAGACCCGGACGGATGCAAGTTTTGAAAAACATGTAGATGAAATGCACATGATGACATGGCAAAGAGCAACACCCAAGAGAATGACATGGCAATGACAACGAATAACTGGAAGACACTTGGCGCATCGGTCTCGGGGCATCACAAAGAACTTGCTACTTGTATCGTCCTTTGTTGATTGTGGACCATGTATCTCTTTGTGTTTCAAGGGTCTAGTACATGTGTAATCGAATCTTGTTGGTTTGAGTGATTTCCCTCGTGTTTTCCCCTCGTATTCTTCGTAGGATTCGCTCCAATCGTGAAAGATCGGCCCTAGGGTTTCCACCCTACATCACATAGACCTGTTGTTGGCATGCCTGTTGTCTCAGTTAAAATAGGATATCACTGTTATCATGGTTTATGTGACCTAGGTGCTAGCGGGAGTGCTATTCCTTTTACCTTATATCAAGAAATTATGGATGATATAGCACCCGCTGAAATAGAAGACATAAATGTTACTATTAAACTTGCTAATAGAGACACCATCGCACCACTTGGGATAGTTAGAGATGTTGAAGTCTTGTGTGGGAAAATAAAATACCCTACTGATTTTCTAGTCCTTGGTCCCCACAAGATGATTTTTGTCCCATTATTTTTGGTAGACCTTTCTTGAACACTGTTAATGGTAAAATAGATAGTGAAAAACAAACTGCCAGTGTTAGCTTTGGTGATGAGTCTCATGATTCTAATATCTCCAAGTATAATAGACAACCTCGTAAGAAAGAATTACCTAGTAAAGATAAAATAATTGATCTTGCTTCTATTGCTACGCCTCCTACTGATCCACTAGAACAATATTTGCTAGACCATGAAAATGATATGCACATGCATGAAAGAAATGAAATAAATAAAACTTTCTTTGAACAACAACCTGTGCTTAAACACAATTTGCCTATCGAAACTCTAGGAGGTCCTCCCTCCTCCACCTAAAGGTGATCCTGTGTTTGAATTAAAACAATTGACATACACTCTGAAATATGCTTATTTTGATGAGAAAAAGATATATACTGTTATTATTAGGGCTAACCTTTCAGAACATGATGAAGATAGATTATTGAAAATTCTGAAGAAGCACCAAGCTGCTATTGGATATACTCTTGATGACCTTAAGGGCATTAGTCCCACTCTATGTCAGCACAAGATTAATATGGAACCTGATGCTAAACCCGCTGTTGATCATCAATGATGTTTGAATACTAAAATGAAAGAAGTGCTAAGAACTGAAATATTAAAGATTCTGGAAGCAGGTATAATCTATCCCATAGCTGATAGTAGATGGGTGAGTCCTGTTCATTGTGTCCCTAAGAAGGGAGGTATTACTGTTGTTCCTAATGATAAAAATGAACTTATTCCACAAAGAATTGTTACTGGCTACAGAATGGTAATTGATTTTAGAAAATTAAATAAAGATACTAGGAAGGATCAATACCCTCTGCCTTTTATTGATCAAATGCTAGAAAGTTTGTCTAAGCACACACACTTTTGGTTTCTTGATGGATATACTGGTTTTTCTCAAATACCTGTTTCACAACCTGATCAAGAAAAAACCATCTTTACTTGCCCTTTCAAAACCTGTGCTTATAGACGTATGCCTTTTGGTTTAGGTAATGCACCTGCTACCTTTCAAAGATGTATGACTGCTATATTCTCTGATTTTTGTGAAAAGATTGTTGAGGTTTTCATGGATGATTTCTCTGTTTATGGAACTTCTTTTGATGATTGCTTAAGCAAACTTGATTGAGTTTTGTAGGGATGTGAGCAAACTAATCTTGTCTTGAATTGGGAGAAGTGCCACTTTATGATTAATGAAGGTATTACCTTGGGGCGCAAAATTTCTGAACGGGGTATTGAAATGGATAAAGCTAAAGTTGATGCAATTGAGAAAATGCCTTGTCCTAAAGATATTAAAGATATTCGTAGTTTCCCTGGTCATGCTGGTTTCTATAGGAGGTTTATTAAAGACTTCTCTAGAATTTGTAGGCCTCTTACAAATATTTTACAAAAGGATGTTCCATTTGTCATTGATGATGATTGTGTAGAAACCTTTAAACACTTAAGAAAGGCTTGACTTCTGCACCTATCGTTCAACCACCTGAGTGGAACTTGGCTTTTGAAATTATGTGTGATGCTAGCAATTATGCTATTGGGTCTAGTATAGGGCAAAGAGTTGATAAGAAATTGAATGTGATTCATTATGCTAGCAAAACTCTAGACAGTGCCCAAAGAAATTATGCTAATACTAAAAAGGAATTTTTAGCAATCGTGTTTGCTTGTGATAAATTCTGACCTTACATTGTTGATTCCAAAGTAACGGTTCACACTGATCATGCTGCTATAAAATATCTTATGGAAAAGAAAGATGCTAAACCTAGACTCATTAGGTGGGTTCTCTTGTTATAAGAATTTGATTTACATATTACTGATAGGAAAGGAGTTGAGAACCCCGTAGCTGATAACTTGTCTAGGTTAGAAAATATTATTGACGACCCACTACCTATTGATGATAGTTTTCCTGATGAACAACTAGCTGCAATAAATATTTCTCATAATACTCCTTGGTATGCTGACTATGCTAATTATGTCGTTGCTAAATTTATACCACCTAGTTTCACATACCAACAAAACAAAAAATTCTTCTATGATTTAAGACATTACTTTTGGGATGACCCACATCTTTATAAAGAAGAAATAGATGGTAAGATGGTATTATTAGACATTGTGTACCTGAGCATGAACAGGAACAAATCTTACGGAAATGTCACTCCGAAGCTTATGGAGGACATCATGCGGGAGATAGAACTGCTCACAAGGTATTGCAATATGGTTTTTATTGGCCAACTCCCTTCAAGGATGCCCGTAAGTTTGTTCTATCTTGTGATGAATGTCAATGGATAGGTAACATCGGTAAGCGTCAGGAAATGCCTATAAATTATTCACTTGTTGTTGAACCATTTGATGTTTGGGGTTTTGATTACATGGGACCTTTTCTTTCCTCTGATGGGTATACACATATTTTCGTTGCTGTTGATTATGTTACTAAGTGGGTAGAAGCTATTCCAACTAGTAGTGTTGATAACAACATCTCTATTAAAATGCATAAAGAAGTTATTTTCCCAAGGTCTGGAGTCCCTAGATATTTAATGACCGATGGTGGTTCACACTTTATTCACGGTGCTTTCTGTAAAATGCTTGCTAAATATGATGTTAACCATAGAATTGCTTCACCTTATCATCCTCATCTAGTGGTCAAGTTGAACTTAGCAATAGAGAAATAAAATTAATTTTACAAAAAAATGTTAATAGGCCCCGAAAGAATTGGTCTAAGAAATTGGATGATGCACTTTGGGCCTACAGAACAACAAATAAATGTCCTATGGGTATGTCTCCTTATAAAATGGTTTATGGAAAAGCTTGTCATTTGCCTCTTGAGTTAGAACATAAAGCATATTGGGCAATTAAAGAACTCAATTATGATTTCAAACTTGCCGGTGAAAAGAGGTTATTTGATATTAGCTCACTAGATGAATGGAGAACCCAAGCCTATGAAAATGCCAAACTATTCAAAGAAAAGGTTAAAAGATGGCATGCCAAAATAATCCAAAAGCGGGAATTCAAAGTGGGTGAACATGTTGTTTTGTACAACTATCGTTTTAGATTCTTTGCAGGAAAACTTCTCTCTAAATGGGAAGGACCTTATATTATCGAAGAGGTTTATCGTTCTGGAGCTATTAAGATCAATAATGCCGAATGTACTAATCCAAAGGTGGTTAATGGGCAAAGAATTAAACATTATATCTTAGGTACGCCTATTAAGTTGAAACCAAACTATGACACCCGAAGAACACATAAAAGAGACCTTTCGGAACACTCCAGAATCATGAAAAAAGGAGGTACGTGATACGGTAAGTAAACGGACTCCAAAAAATCCGCAAAAATATTTTCTGTCAATTTTGCAATATTATAAAAATTAGGAAAATAAGAAATAACCATGAAGGCAACCGAGGAGGGCACGATACACTAGGGCGTGCCCGCCTTGCCTCGCACGCCCAGGTGGGTTGTGCCTACCTCGGGAACCTTCCCGACTCTTTTTTCCTTCCGTTTGCTTGTTTCTCAAGATAAAAAATCTTTATATACCCCCCGTACGTATTAACCACCGCATCACAAAGAAATCCTCTGTTCTTGTTTCTTGCAATTTTCTGACAGATCTAGATCACCATGGCCACACCGAGCTCCTCCAAGGACAAGTTCTTCGAGAGGGTAATCAAGCCTTACTTGTCAAAGGTGATGCAGCACCTAAAACCATCGAGATGCATGAGGGGGTGCTCCACATCCGAGATGTTCAAGGTACCAACAAGATTGGAACCGTGGAGGCCAGGCTTGAAGCTATGGAGCAGGAGGACTTCATGTGCAAGGGGATGGTGGAGCATGGACTCAGTGCCAATCACCTCATGATCACGGGCTTCACCCATGATCACAAGGTGGATGGCTGATCCATGAAGGACATCATCTTCACCCTCAACGAGAAAATCAATTTTCTGCAAAGTGAAATCTATGATCTTCGAAATCAAGTCTTTGAATATGAGGCAAGATTTAAAGGTATGAGTTTAGCTACCAGTTGCAGGACTCGGGAGACTCGTGCCTTCTCTTATGATGGCGAGCCACTGCCGTGGAAGCCAGAGGATAAGCTCGCTAGTACTTCATCACCACCACCTCCATCACCTTCTTCACCACGAAAGGAGACTTGAGTAACGGGTATGGGCACTCCCCTTGGCTTGTGCCAAGCTTGGCGGAGGTGCCCCGGTATCAGATCACCACCACTTTCCTAACCTTTACCTATCTTAGTTCGATCTTTAGTTACCCTATGAATTAGTTGAATAAAAGTTAGCTTGATCTATTCTCGAGTATTAGTTTCATGATCTTTCTTTCTATGTAATCGATTAAAAGTTATATAATAAAGTTAGTTGAGTTTTGTCTGTTTACTTTTATGTTTCAATAAAAAGAAAGGAAATAATGATTTATGTATTTTCATAGCATTGGTCAATGATGCAATTCATGAAAGAATTAATAAGGGAAGAGAAGATTCACATGCAAATACACTATCATGGACATCTTTTATGATTGTGAGCCCCCATCAAAATATTATATGCCAAAATGGTTGACGTTGGATAAGGAAGACAATGTAATGATTTATGTATTTTCATATTCACATAGAAGTTATATTGTCATAGATCCTTCAACATGTGGTGCTTGCACAATATCTTTGCTAGCCAAAAATTTCGCACTAAGTAAAGATACTATTTGTGCATCCAAAAATCCTTAAACCCAAAATCTTGTTTTGAGAGTCCACCATAGCTACCTAGGGATTGAGCAAGATCCTTCAAGTAAGTTTTCATCGGTGGAAAAAGGCAATAAACATTGCTTCTAAATGTGTTTAACCATTTAGTGTAAGAGAAAATTGAGCGTTGTACGAACTTGTGATGGCAAAGTAATAAAGCGACGGACTACATAATAAAGGTTGCTATCATAAGTGGCAATATAACGTGACGTTCTTTTGCACTAAGAGATTGAGCATAGAAACCTAAAAGCACATGGCAACCTCTGCTTCCCTCTGCGAAGGGCCTATCTTTTACTTTATGTATTTATTTTCTATGCAAGGGTCAAAGTATCATCTTATATTCCTTTTTATTTTTCTCTTTAGCAAGCATCATGTGGTGAGGAAAGATCTAGGCACATATATCCAGTTGGATATGAGTAGACATGAGTTATTATTGTTGACATCACCCTTGAGGTGAATGAGTTGGGAGGCGAAACTATAAGCCCCTATCTTTCTGTGTGTCCGGTTGAAACCTTTTGCTCATGTGTATGAGGTGAGTGTTAGCAATCATAGAAGATTAAATGAGGGTTGAGTATGTGGACTTGCCAAAAGGCTCTGCTACGAGACCCTTCCTGAAAATATGATGAATTGTAGTTGCAAAGTTGACTGAGAACATAGTTTGTTGGTCTTCAATAAAGTTTATGCTTTTTACTGCGATGTTGTGCTGAATTGTTACTTGTTCATGAGAAGTTACATGATAAAATTGTATGATAAAGTTTGTTGCTGTTATAATAATTTGCATGATGCTTCTATGTCCGTATTTTGTTTTTATCGACACCTCTTTCTCTAAGCACGTGGACATGTTTTTCGATTTCGGTTTTCGCTTGAGGACAAGCGAGGTCTAAGCTTGGGGGAGTTGATACATCCATTTTGCATCATGTTTTCCTACTGTTATTTATAATATTTTATGCACAATAAAGCTTTATGGAGTAATTCTAATGCCTTTTCTATCATAATATGCAAGGTTTACACAAAGAGGGAGAATGCCGACAACTGGAATTCTGGACCTGAAAAAGCTACGTCAGAGTTACCTATTCTGCACAACTCCAAATGAGCTAAAAATTTGTGGAGAATTATTTTGGAATATAGAAAATACTGGAGCAAATAACTACCGGAGGGGGCCACCTGGTGAGCACAATACACCAGGGCGCGCCAGGCCCCCCAGGCGCGTCCTGGTGGGCTGTGCTCAGCCCAGCCCTCCTTCGGTGCCCATCTTCTGTTATATAGGTCATTTTGACCTAGAAAAATAAGAGGAGGACTTTCGGGATGGAGTGCCGCAGTCTCGAGGCGGAACTTGGGCAGGAGCACTTTTGCCCTCCGGCGGAGCGATTCCGCCGGCCCAGAGGGGGAAATCGAAGCCATCGTCATCACCAACAACCCTCTCATCTTTGGGAGTCCAATCTTCATCAACATCTTCAATGACACCATCTCTTCTCAAACCCAAGTTCATCTCTTGTGTTCAACCTTTGTACCGGAACCTTAGATTGGTAACTGTGGGTGACTAGTAGTGTTTATTACATCTTGTAGTTGATTACTATATGGTTTATTTGGTGGAAGATTATATGTTCAGATCCATTATGCTATTCAATACCCCTCTGATCTTGAGCATGATTATCATTTGTGAGTAGTTACTTTTGTTCTTGAGGTCACGGGAGAAATCTTGTTGCAATAAATCATGTGAACTTGATATGTGTTCGATATTTTGATGATAAGTATGTTTTGATTCCCTTAGTGGTGTCATGTGAATGTTGACTACATGGAACTTCACCATCTTTCGGCCTAAGGGAATGCATTGGGGAGTAGTTATTATATGATGGGTTGCTAGAGTGACAGAAGCTAAAATCCTAGTTTATGTGCTACTTCGTAAGGGACCGATTTGGATCCAAATGTTTAATGCTATGTCTAGATTTTATCTTAATACTTTCCTCGTAGTTGCGGATGCTTGCGAGGGGGTTAATCATAAGTGGGAGGCTTGTTCAAGTAAGAACAGCACCCAAGCACCGGTCCACCCACATATCAAATTATCAAAGTAGCGAATGCAAATCAAACCAACATGATGAAAGCGACTAGATGAAATTCCCGTGTACCCTCAAGAATGCTTTTCTTATTATAAGAGACCAGTTTGGCCTATCCTTTGCCACAAAAGGATTGAGCTACCTTGCTGCACTTTATTTACCGTTACTGTTACTTGTCCGTTACAACTTATCTTACTATCAAACCACCTGTTACCATTTATTTCAGTGCTTGCAGAAATTACCTTGCTGAAAACCACTTGTCATTTCCTTCTGCTCCTCGTTGGGTTCAACACTCTTATTGAAAAGACTCCGATTAACCCCCTATACTTGTGGGTAATCAAGACTCTTTTCTGGCGCCGTTGCCGGGGAGTGAAGCGCTCTTGGTAAGGAAAAATTCACTGAAATTTATTATCAATTGCTACTATGGAAAAGCATCCTTTGAGGGGTTTGTTCGGGGTATCTTCACCTCGACCGGAAGCACAATTAGTTTCCCCTCAACCTACTGCACCTACTGAAAATATTGGTTATGAAATCCCTTCGGGTATGAAAGAACAACTGCTAGCTAATCCTTATGCAGGAGATGGAAGAGAACATCCTGATATGCACTTGATCTATGTGGATGAAATTTGTGGATTATTTAAGCTTGCAGGTTTACCCGGAGATGAAGCTAAGAAGAAGGTTTTCCCTCTATCTTTGAAGGGAAAGCATTGGCACGGTATAGCCTATGTGATGATATTGGTTGCTGGAACTGGAATCGATTGAAATTGGAATTTCACCAAAAATTTATCATATGCATCTAGTTCATCGTGATCGGAATTATATATATAATTTTTGGCCGTGTGAAGGAGAAACTATCGCTCTAGCTTGGGGGAGGCTTAAGTCAATGTTATATTCATGCCCCAATCATGAGCTCTCAAGATAAATTATTATTCAGAACTTTTATGCTCGGCTTTCTCATGATGATCAATCCATGCTTGATACTTCTTGCACTGGTTCTATTATGAAGAAGACTATTGAATTCTGGTGGGATCTTCTAGAAAGATTTAAACACAACTCTGAAGATTGGGAACTCGACGAAGGTAAAGAGTCAGGTATTGAGCTTAAGTTTGATTGAGTTAAATCTTTTATGAATACAGATGCTTTTCACAAGTTTAGCATCCAAATTGTTGACGTTGGACAAGGAAGACAACATAATGAGTTATGTTTGCTTATATTCACATATAAGTTATATTGTTATAGATCCTCCAACATGTGGTGCTTGCCCAATATCTTTGCTAGCCAAAAATCCGCACCAAGTAGGGATACTACTTGTGCATCCAAAAACCCTTAAACCAAGTTTCATATCATGAGAGTCCACTATACCTACCTATGGATTGAATAAGATCCTTCAAGTTAGTTGTCATCAGTGCATAAGGCAATAAAAATTGCTTCTAAATATGTATGATCTTTTATTGTAAGGGAAAATAAGCTTTGTACGATCTTGTGATGGTAAAGAAATAAAAGCGACAGACTACATAATAAAGGTTGCTATCACAAGGGGCAATATAAAGTGACATTCCTTTTTCATTAAGAGCTTGCACATCCAAAAACAAAAAGCACATGACAACCTCTGCTTCCCTCTACGAAGGACCTATCTTTTACTTTTATGTATTTACTTTTCGTGCAAGTGTCAATAGTGTTCTCCTCTATTCCCTTTTTATTTTTCTCTTTTGCAAGCATCATGTGGCGAGGAAAGATCTAGGCATATATATCAAGTTGGATATAAGTGATCATGACTTATTATTATTTACATTACCCTTTAGGTGAATAAGTTGGGAGGCAAAATTATAATCCCCTATCTTTCTATGTGTGTGGCTGAAACTTTTTGCTCCATATATATGTCGTGAGTGTTAGCAATCATAGAAAATTGAATGATAGTTGAGTATCTGCACTTGCTAAAAAGCTCCTACATGAGACCCTTCCTAAAAAAATATGATGAATTGCAATTTCTTGTTGGCTGAGAACATAGTTTGTTAGTTTTCAAAAAAGCTTATGCCTTGTACTTCATTGTTGTGATGAATTGTTACTTCCTCATGAGAAGTTTTATGATAATGTTTATTGTTGTTATAATCATGATCATGATGCTGCTAAGTCCATATTTTGTTTTTATTGACACCTCTCTCTCTAAACATGTGGACATGATTATCGATATCGGCTTTAGCTTCAGGACAAGTGAGGTCTAAGCTTGGGGGAGTTGATACGTCCATTTCGCATCATGTTTTCTTATTCCAATTTATAGTGTTTTTAATCAATATAACACTTTGTTGAGCAATTTTAATGCCTTTTCTCTCTTAATATGCAAGATTTACAAGAAGAGGGAGATTGCCGGCAAATGGAATTATAGACCTAAAAAGGCTATGTCAGAGATACCTATTCTGCACATTTCCAAATGAGCTGAAATTTCACGGATATTTATTTTGGAATAAATAAAAATATTGGAGAAAAGAAATACCAGAGGGGCCACCCAGGTGCCCACGAGGATCGATGAATATTATTTGAGTTTTCTCTGAACTCTTTTATGCATGATTATTATAGCTTTGTATTTCTCTGTGATATATTGATTTGGTTTGGGCAACTAGATTGATTTTTCTTGCAATGGGAGAGGTGATTTGTGATGGGTTCAATCTTGCGGTTCTCAATCCCAGTGATAGAAAGGGAAATGACACATATTTGTATCGTTGCCATTAAGGATAAGAAGATGAGGTTTATTCATGCATGAGTTTTCTTTGTCTACATCATGTCATCTTGATCAAGGCGTTACTCCGTTCTCTATGAACTTAATACTCTAGATGCATGATGGATAGCGGTCGATGTGTGTGAGTAATAGTAGTAGATGCAGAATCGTTTCGGTCTACTTGTTTCAGATGTGATGCATATATACATGATCATTGCCTTGGATATTTGCTACTTCTTGAGCTTGCGTTGGTTTTTCCCTTGAAGTGGAAAGGGTGATGCAGCAAAGTAGACATAAGTATTTCCCTCAGTTAAGAACCAAGGTATCAATCCAGTAGGAGGAACACACAAGTCTCCAATAATTTCACCTGCACAAATGAAAAAATACTTGCACCCAATGCGATAAAGGGGTTGTCAATCCCTTCACGACGTTGGGCCGACGATCTATGGGGCGATGCTGCCCCTTTGTGGTTCGGCAAGGGGGGTGTACCTGGCGCAAAGAGCAAGAATGGCAAGGGACGCAACACTTTTTACCCAGGTTCGGGCTGCTGAGAAGTGTAATACCCTACTCCTGCTTTTGGTGTATTGATGGGTGTGTGAACGAGTACACGGAGCGATCTCTCCCGGCAAGGTGCGAAGAGAGGCTGTTACATAGGTACGTATGCGTGGGGTTTCTAAGGATTCGAACCCTTGTAAAGGTTGCCCTGGCCCTCCTTTTATAGATCAAGGGGTTACCACAGTGGCAAAAGGGTCATTACATGATGATGGGGGGGGGGGGGGGGGGGGGGGGGGGGGGGGGGGGGGGGGGGGGGGGGGGGGGGGGGGGGGGGGGGGGGGGGGGGGGGGGGGGGGGGGGGGGGGGGGGGGGGGGGGGGGGGGGGGGGGGGGGGGGGGGGGGGGGGGGGGGGGGGGGGGGGGGGGGGGGGGGGGGGGGGGGGGGGGGGGGGGGGGGGGGGGGGGGGGGGGGGGGGGGGGGGGGGGGGGGGGGGGGGGGGGGGGGGGGGGGGGGGGGGGGGGGGGGGGGGGGGGGGGGGGGGGGGGGGGGGGGGGGGGGGGGGGGGGGGGGGGGGGGGGGGGGGGGGGGGGGGGGGGGGGGGGGGGGGGGGGGGGGGGGGGGGGGGGGGGGGGGGGGGGGGGGGGGGGGGGGGGGGGGGGGGGGGGGGGGGGGGGGGGGGGGGGGGGGGGGGGGGGGGGGGGGGGGGGGGGGGGGGGGGGGGGGGGGGGGGGGGGGGGGGGGGGGGGGGGGGGGGGGGGGGGGGGGGGGGGGGGGGGGGGGGGGGGGGGGGGGGGGGGGGGGGGGGGGGGGGGGGGGGGGGGGGGGGGGGGGGGGGGGGGGGGGGGGGGGGGGGGGGGGGGGGGGGGGGGGGGGGGGGGGGGGGGGGGGGGGGGGGGGGGGGGGGGGGGGGGGGGGGGGGGGGGGGGGGGGGGGGGGGGGGGGGGGGGGGGGGGGGGGGGGGGGGGGGGGGGGGGGGGGGGGGGGGGGGGGGGGGGGGGGGGGGGGGGGGGGGGGGGGGGGGGGGGGGGGGGGGGGGGGGGGGGGGGGGGGGGGGGGGGGGGGGGGGGGGGGGGGGGGGGGGGGGGGGGGGGGGGGGGGGGGGGGGGGGGGGGGGGGGGGGGGGGGGGGGGGGGGGGGGGGGGGGGGGGGGGGGGGGGGGGGGGGGGGGGGGGGGGGGGGGGGGGGGGGGGGGGGGGGGGGGGGGGGGGGGGGGGGGGGGGGGGGGGGGGGGGGGGGGGGGGGGGGGGGGGGGGGGGGGGGGGGGGGGGGGGGGGGGGGGGGGGGGGGGGGGGGGGGGGGGGGGGGGGGGGGGGGGGGGGGGGGGGGGGGGGGGGGGGGGGGGGGGGGGGGGGGGGGGGGGGGGGGGGGGGGGGGGGGGGGGGGGGGGGGGGGGGGGGGGGGGGGGGGGGGGGGGGGGGGGGGGGGGGGGGGGGGGGGGGGGGGGGGGGGGGGGGGGGGGGGGGGGGGGGGGGGGGGGGGAGCACTTTTCATTTTTCAAAATTTTTATGATATTCGATGTGCTCAAATAATTAAAATAAATTATCTTCCTTGCTCGCCCCCGTCCTCATACGATTTTCAATTTTAGTACCCTATGTCGTTTGGAAACTTGCCGGGGCCCGACCACCGGCAAAGCAACATGTCGGTCTTGAACGCGGCTGCATAGACCCTGTCGAGCGAACTCGAGACAAAGCTACAGCGCGAGACAAAACATGGCAGGATTCCTTTGCGTGCAGGTTTTCCGTACGAATACAGGGATGTGCAAGGGAAATTTGTAACTTATCTTTCTTTGTTGTACTTCTTGCCTCATGAAATGAAATGAATCACCAATCCAACATTCTATCTTCGTTCCTCCTCGAGAAACATGTACGCAGGGAATCCTTCTGCATTTGAAGAAAACAGAAAGGAGAAGTACAGTAATGTGGATACCTTGGGGATATGTTAGTCACTTCATTCAAGCAAAGCACTACCACACTATATTATGCATTAGTACGTGAGTAAATATGCACGAAAGTTCATGGAGCACTTAGCATTATTCAGATACACACAGGATCTGCGCCTGGCTTAGTACAAAGGGTTAAAAGTCTCTGAGACTATGCTTGTACAAACGGGCTTGCCGGGACGGGGCCCGGCAACGGTGCCTTATGGGTAGAACTTGCGAAGATGCTCGATATTCCATGAGTTTTGGACACGAATGTCATCTTCGGTCTCCAGACGGACTGCACCAGGTTTGGTGACTTGTACTACCCGGTAAGGGCCTTCCAACTTTGGCGTCAACTTTTTTGTTCCCTTGGTGGACTGAACGCGCCGAAGGACAAGGTCACCTTCCTCAAGACTTCGGGCATGAACCTTGTGGCTATGATAGCAGCGCAAGGCTTGCTGGTAGCATGCAACTCGCACAGCCACCCAAACACGATCTTCCTCGAGAAGCATGACTTTGTCATGCCGGAGCTACTCTTGCTCTACTTCATCGTAGGCAAGTACTCGAGGTGACACGTATATGAGTTCCATGGGTAGCACCTCTTCTGCACCATAGACTAGGGAGAATGGTGTTTGGCCAGTAACTCGATTTGGTGTCGTTTTTAGTAACCAAAGAACCACCGGCAACTCGAAGATCCAACGCCTCCCGCGCATGTGCAGCTTGTCAAAAGTTCTTGTCCTAAGCCCGCGCATCACTTTAGCATTCGTCCTTTCTGCTTTCCTGTTACTCCTTGGGTGAGCAACGGAGGTGAAGCAAACCTTGCTTCCAAAGATCTGGATGTACCGCATGAAGGTGCAGCTCATAAACTATGTGCCGTTGTTAGTGATGACTCTGTTTGGAACCCCAAACCGGCAAACTCATCCTTTGAAAAACTTGACTTCTGACTATGCAGTCACCTTCCTCACCGGCTCTACCTCGGGCCACTTTGTGAACTTATCGATAGCGATGTACAAGAAATCAAAGCCCCTGGTAGCACTGGGGAAGGGGCCCAACAGATCGAGCCCCAGACCGAGAAGGGCCAGGAGAGAGGTATTGTTTTGAGGGCTCGTGTTGGTTGATGTACATTCTTTGAATGGAACTGGCATGCTTCACATCTTGTTACTAGCTCAGTTGCATCCTGGAGGGCAGTGGGCAATAAAAACCTTGCCGAAAAGCCTTCCCGACAAGGGTTCTTGATCCTATGTGAGAACCACATACGCCTCCATGTATCTCCGCCAACAACCCTAGTCCATCTTCCCAGGAAATGCACTTCAATTTCACTCTGTTTGGTCTCTTTCTTCACAGGATGTTGCCGACAAACCGATACATACTTAACCGACGGGCTACTTTCTCAGCTTGCTCTTGATCATCGGGAAGTTCTCTTGTTTGGAGAAACTGAACTATCTGTTGGGCCCATGCTGGAGCCTGTGGCTCGACAACAACGACTAAAGGCATTTCTTCGACCGCGGGAGGGCTAACCTGGATGGCAAGAATCTGAGATTCTGCTTGAGACCACTGCTCACCAACAAGCACAACATCTTTCCGGCTCTAGCTACGTCATGGGATGGCTTTGCCGCCGTTGTTTCCTCATCATGAACTTCTCTCCCTGCGACCAGCGCGGCACTGACCACTTGGTTCATTGTCGCTAAATATAGCAACAACGGTTCCGGTGCCTTAGGCGTGACTAAGGTTGGCGCCGAGGACAGGTATATTTTCAGATCTTGCAACGCAGCCTCCGCTTTTGGAGTCCATTTTACTAGGCCTGCCTTTTTCAATATCTTGAAAAATGGCAGGGCACGCTCAACAGACCTTGAAATGAACCTACTCAAAGCTGCAACACAACCGGCAAGACACCGCGCATCCTTGACGGTTTTGGGTGCTCAAATCTACTCGATAGCTTTGATCTTGTCGGGATTCGCTTCGATTCCACGTTAGGACACAACGAACCCAAGAATTTTGTTGGATGGAACACCAAACACACACTTCTCAGGGTTGAGCTTCATGTTGATCTTGCGTAAGTTTGCAAATGTTTCTTCCAAATCTTCAATGAGGGTTGACTTGTCCTTGGTTTTGACCACTATGTCATCCATATAGGCTTCCTCATTTCTATGTAATTCTAGCTCAAAACAAATTTCAACTGCTCTTGCAAACCTTGAACTAGCACACTTTAGTCTGAAAGGCATACGTACAAAGCAATACGTGCCACATGGAGTAATGAATGCGGTTATCTCCTCATCTTCCTTCAACATGAATATATGGTGATATCCGGGGCATGCATCAAGAAATAAGAGCAAATCACAGCCGGTAGCGGAGCCCACAATCTGATCAATGCGCGGCAAAGGGAAAGGATCCGTGGGACATGCTGTTCAGGTCAGTGTAATCAATGCAAAGCCTCCACTTCCCATTTGCCTTGCGCACGACAACTGGATTTGCCAACCAAGTTGGATGTAGCACTCCTCTAACCAAGCCTGCTGCCTCGAGTCTCTTAATTTCTTCTGCTATGAACTATTGCTGTTCAAAAGCTTGCTTCCCGACCTTCTTCTTGATGGGTCGAGCATGAGGGCAGATAGCATGGTGGGGCTCAGTTACCTCCCTAGGAACACCGGGGATGTCATATGGTTTCCATGCAAACACATCTACATTCGCCCGCGGGAAGGCAATGAGCGCGCCTTCCTATTTGCTATCAAGAGTGGCACCAACGGTGAAAAGCACCGCCAGTGCCGTCCTCCCTTGCTGGCACCTTCTTTGTCGCGGGTGGAGTAACCTTGGACCTCCTGCCGGTAGAGCTTTTCGGCAAGTCCTCAACGGGTGTGCGACACTCCAAGGAGGCGCGCTTCCCAGAAGCCTAGCTAGATGTCTTGTTGGGTTTCTGGGTTTTCTTTTCCTTGGCGGGAGCTGTGGTCTTGACGGACTCCGCTGCGACCGCTTATTTGTAGAGCTTGTCTACACATATGACTGCATCCTTCTTGTCTGAATTGATGGTGATGACACCCATGGGCCCTGGCATTTTTAGCGTGTTGTAGGCATATTTTGATGCTACCGTAAACTTGGCCAAGGCTGGGCGGCCAAGAATTCCATTTGACGGCAAGGGGATCTTAACAACATCAAACACGATCTTCTTTGTCCTGTAGTTCAGCTCCCCGCCAAATGTCACCGGCAAGGTGATGCTTCCCTTCGGTTGGCTCCTTCCTGGGTTGATTCCGTGGAATGTCCCGGTCTTTTTGAGCTCTTCCTAAGGAATTTGCAGCCTCTCGATCACCTCAGGGGAGATCAAATTCAAGCGAGCCCACCGTCAACTAGTATTTTTGTGACTTTGAGGTTGCGTATTGTTGGTGAGACCAACAATGGCAAACACACGACCGCTGTGGTGCGATCAAGGTGGTCCTCGGCATCGAAAATAATAGGTGAGTGGGACCACTTGAGGGGCTTTCTGGCATCTGCTGCCGGCTCCGCTACATTGACCTCACACACCCATTGCTTGAGCTGGCGGTGAGAGGAGTGCAAAGATGCTCACTGATAACCCACAAGTATAGGGGATCGCAACAGTTTTCGAGGGTAGAGTATTCAACCCAAATTTATAGATTCGACACAAGGGGAGATAAAGAATATTTGAAGGTATTAGCAGTTGAGTTGTCAATTCAACCACACCTAGAGATTAATTATCTGCAGCAACGTGATTAGTAGCAAAATAGCCCCAAACAGACTCCAGATCTGGCCTCCCGATGAAGAACAGGAGGTGACGGCGGCTTCGTCTCGTGGATCGCGATAATTCTTTCTCCCTGATTTTTTTCTGGAAAAATAGGATTTTATAGCGGCGGTTTCAGGGTCTGCGGGGCCACCAGGTGGGGACAATCCACCTGGGTGCGCCAGGAGAGGGGGGCGCGCCCTGGTGGGTTGTGCCCACCCAGGGGCCTCTAGTACGCATCGGTCCTAAACAAACGGTTTTTAACCCCTTTCCGCGACGGCATTTGGAACCGTCACCAAGTGAGTGTGTGCGATAGGGTGTCCTTCCCACACGACCCAGAAATCATCGGGGATAGGCCCTTCTGGGACCCAGGCTGGGGCCGTGTGCGATCGGGCGAGGCATCGAAACCCAATCATTTCCGTAGGTATGTACATCCCACACGGTAATCCAAGAAAATCATTTCCGTAGGTATGTACATCCCACACGGTGAATCCCAAAAAACATTTTCATTCATATGTATATCACACACAGTCAATCCAAGGAATACGTTTCCGTTCTTATGTACATCCCACACAGTCAATCCAGGGAAAATGTTTCCGTTCGGATGTACATCCCACACAGTTTTATGTATACGCTCGTTTGTGAAAGGTGTAACTATCACACACGCTCTGCCTTGGTTAAGTGTTTGCTTTCATTAACTACATCACACATGATTTGATGTAGAAAACTGTGTGGCATTGGGCTATCCATCACAAGCGCTTTTATTGCCAGAACCGTTTGCAAAGTTCCGTGACCGTCTATTCTCTTTTTATTTTTGCCTGGAATTTATTATTCTAATTGGAAATTTTGAAATATGAAACGTGCAATTCAAATTCTCAGCACAATGGTTCAACAACGAATCCATAAATAAAATTGGCAGTACAATATGTTCAGTAATTACAGGATTAGGCAGCAATGAACTATGATGAACCACAGTATTTAAAGGCGGTAAAGGTGAAGAGACAAGTGTAAATTATTTTGACTGCCGACGGTGTTGAAAAAGCGGAATGCCCATAATGTGCCTTCCTGCATGCCATAGGCACGAACCACTTTTGTCCAACCCCTTGTGACGATCGCCCGCCAATCCTTCACCGCCTTAAGGAAGACTTCTAGAGCATTATCATGGTAGCATGAATTATATACTTTAACCTTAGTTGCCTCCACTCCGGTCATGTAGTTTGCAAGGTAATCATCAGTAAATAGCTTCGGAAACCACTGAAAAGAGAAAAATATCAGATACTGAGGTCTAATAGAGTAACTTGTTGTGGGCAGGGGGAAAAGGCAAAACAATACTTACCATCCTAAAGTTCATTGTTGTCTTCGACAAAGTGTAAATAAAGAGCTTAATTCCAATCACCAGTTTCTTTCGCCTAACAATCTTTCTTAGTTTCCTCACTTGACGCTTGTTCATGAATATCTCATTACCCCATACACAAAAGGGATCAAAGCGTGGATCAGTACCGCTCATATATGTACCTACAAGCAACCAATAAATGTTAGAAGCTAAACTGAGATTGCACAAATGATGTAAAATACAACTACCTATGTTCCTAAGTACAAGTTTTTTTTTTTAGATTTCAATATGAACTACATATGGATGTATATAGAATTATAGATATAGTTTAGATTAGAATCTAGATTCACTCATTTTGCTCCTTATGTAGTCTATATTGGAATCTCTAAAAATACTTATATTTAGGAATAGATGGTGTATAAGACATGGGATGCAGGTAACCTCGACGGCAAACAACAGCATCGCCCATTGTAGCCATGTGTAAGTACATGGAAAGCCAATGTTAACTACAACAGGGTTAACATCCACCAAAAATAGCAAATGGTAATAAAACGGCAGCATCTGTAGTGATATCTTCATTCCGAAAGAGTAGCACGGTAGCAAAGGGGCGGTGTCGGCGTTCTGGGAACGGGGGTCCCCAGACTTGCCTGACTGCGGCCCATGGCTTGGCTCCTACAGCGGCCTGGTACGTCCCATCTTCACCAGCAAAGACTCAAGACCCTCGCGAGGGGCCAAGCCTCGCGAGGCGGACGACACAAGACCTTCTCAGGGGCAGCCTCAGTAGGCTGGCTCGCGAGGAGCGGAGAGATCAAGGCGAGGGGCACCTCGTGAAGTTCCCGTGATGTGAGCCATGACGACCAAGGCCAGGCGGGCGCCAGGCGGGTGCAAAGAACTGGTTTCCTCCTTGGTGCTAAAGAGGCCAGCGCAGGCAAGGAGTCCCGAGGCATCAGGCAAAGGTTTCCATATCGGTGCAACAAGACCAAGACCAGCAAGACAGCAGGATGGAGGTCACCGCGGAGCCCAGGGCAGTGTCACCACCAGAGCCTTTGGCACGTGAAGACTACTTTTGTCAGGATAGCTTGTACTAGTTGTCTCCCTTCAAAATTGGCCATTGTGGGATCCCTTCCCGCCTACATTTGGGAAGAGGACCAGGGCCTCTATAAATAGGACTAGCCACCACCATAGGAGGCAACTGATCTTGGACGGATCATTCAGATCATCCTCAACCACACAAGCTCATCGAGCCCAAGAATACATCTCCTCGGGAGGCTGTTCTTCCCTTGTACTTGTTCATCCTCAGCCTATAAGGCAATCCACCACACCACACTGGAGTAGGGTATTACACCACATCGGTGGCCCGAACCAGTATAAACTCTTGTGTCCCTTGTTCTTCGAGTTCGACATGCTGAGCTTTGAGATCGTGGTGAGTGAGCGAGCTAGGGGGAGGGAGAGATCTTCATGCGCACCCCAGAGTTCGAACCTTAAGGGTTTTGCCGGAACCCGAAATCCGATAGACGGATTAAAAAATGGATACAACTGTTAATTGCAACAGGCTTAACAATATCCTAATTCATGTTTTGTAGGTTTGAAGCCATTGAAATACAACTCTTTAAAAATGGATACAACTGTTAATTGCAACAGGCTTAGTGGCCGTTGAAACCGGTACTGATAAAAATGCAATTGGCAGAGTTAAATATCACAGGGCAGGTGCTGCCAGAGCAGATAATGGCCCAGCTGTCTATAAAAATGTAGGGAAAATAGCTAAAACGTGTTAGGCATGTTTACGACAACATGCTTAATATATCGACAGTACAAAACATAGCCATTAATTGGAACTGGTATTGGTAAGATTGAACTGGTGGGTACATACTTGCTAAGTCCTGAGAGGTAGTTGCTGGGGCACTTCATCTGGGCCAGAGCCCGCCCAAAGTCAGCGGCGGCGGAGGCGAGCTGTTCCTCCGGGTCGAAGCGTGGATCGGTGCCACTGACATGTGTACCTACAGGCAACCAGTAAATGGTAGAAGTTAAACTGCAATTGCACAAATGATGTGAAATACTGTAAGACATGGGATGCAGCTAACCTTGACGGCAAACAACAGCATCGGCCGTTATGACCCTGCGTAAGTACATGGACAAGCATGTTAAGTACAACAGGGTTAGCATCCACCAAAAATAGCAAATGGGGTAGCATCTCTAGTATATCTTCATTGCGGAGAGTAGCATGGTAGCAAATGGATAGATTAAAAAATGGATACAACTGTTAATTGCAATAGGCTTAACAGCATCCTAAGTCATGTTTTGTAAGTTTGTGGCCATTGAAATACAACTGTAAAAAACGGATTCAACTGTTAATTGCAACAGGCTTAATAGACATTGAAACCGGTACTGATAAAAATGCAATTGGCATAGTTAAACATCACAAGGCAGGTGCTGCCAGAGCAAAGAATGGCCCAGATGTCTATAAAAAGGTAGGGAAAGTAGCAAAAACATTTTAGGCATGTTTACTAGAACATGCTTAATACATCGACCATACAGAACATAGCCATTAATTGCAACTGGTATTGGTAAGATTGAACTGGTGAGTACATACTTGGTAAGTCCTGAGAGGTAGTTGCTGGGGCACTTCATCTTGGCCAGAGCTCGCCCAAAGTCAGCGACGGCGGAGGCGAGCTGTTCCTCCGGGTCGAAGCGTGGATCAGTGCCACTGACATGTGTACCTACAGGCAACCAGTAAATGGTAGAAGTTAAACTGCAATTGCACAAATTATGTGAAATACTGTAAGACATGGGATGCAGCTCACCTCAACGGCAAACAAAAGCATCGGCCGTTATGACCCTGCGTAAGTACATGGACAGGCATGTTAAGTACAGCAGGGTTAGCATCCACTAAAAATAGCAAATGGGCTGCATCTCTAGTGATATCCTGAGTCATGTATTGTAAGTTTGTTGCTGGTATTGGTGAAATTGAGCTGGACACGGTGATATTTGATCACACAGTGTGCAGTACTGAAATAAACAAGGCATGAACATGCTTAATACATCAACCATACAAATCATAGCCGTTGCAAGTCATATTGGTAAGATTTAGCTGGTCAGATCTTAGCTGTTAAGTCCTGGGGGGTAGTCGCTGGGGGAATTCATCTGGGCCAGAGCCTGCACCATGTCGGCGGCGGCGGAGGCGAGGTGTTCCTCCGGGTCAACACGCACAGCGGCCATCACGCCATGGACCGCCATCCGCTCCTGGCGGGGGGATTTGGAGGCATGAGGATGTTTCGTAGTTGCCATTTAAGCAATCAGGCCAGGGACGTGATAGAGATCGGTGGGTTGCCTGACTGGATCAGAGCAGAACGTAGATGTGGTTGAAGCTGTGGTTGCGGCGGCGGCGGTTTGAGATGCCGGTAGGGGGAGGCGTGAGGGAGGGGGATACTAAGGGGAAGGGGATGTGTTTGGAGGAATAAATTCTGAAATCGCGCGCCTAATGAAAATTTCGGTGCGAAACTTGAAACTTGGGCGGGGGAAACACACAACGCAGACGAAGCGCGTAAAATACTCGTGTGCGAGAAAAAATAAAGTTGGCAGATCCCGTCTCCAAAAAATGTACACGTGTACTTGATTTTTTTCGGTCAATGGTACGCCTGGTTTATTAGGAAACATCGCACAGGTAACTGACTTATGGGTCATTAACGCAAAAAAACACAGACGGGTACGGCATAGAAACCGTGTGTTTTGTGATCTTCTAATTATTAACGCGAAAAAACGCACACGTGCACACATGCTAATCAACGCTCAAAGCCCTCAAAGGATGCTCTTACCGACATTGTATGTTAATACTACAAACTTAAAGTACTACTGGTAATTTGCTCTAATACTACAAACTTAAACTACTTCTCACATGCTGCCATCAGGGCATGCTGGCCAGACGCCGGCGTTCTCCTTCCTGGCCTTGTAGGCGGCAGCCCACCATGCTTCGATCTCCGCCAAGCTCTCCTCACCACGGCGTGCGGCCTCTTTTTTCTTGCGGCGGTGGGACTCTCTTTTCTTGACTGCTTTCTGCCTTTTCCGCTCCTTCTGTGCAGCTTTCGCCGCCTCTAGATCCACCACCCATTCGGCCATGGCAGCCTCAAAGTCCACCCATGTAACTGTCTGGCCCCCGGCGGTGATGAACTCGGCGCGGTGAGATGCCATGGCTTCCTTACCATGTGTGCGGTCGCGGGCGGCGAGGAACGCACCGCGGCGGGATGCCATCGCTTCCTTACCAGTTACTATGCGCCGCGGTGCCATGGACGACGCCTGGAGAGAGCTCTGGGATGGAGGGGCCGGGCAGCCGTACAGTGCGGTGGTATTCAAGAGCTCAACGACAAACGACAACAGAAATTTGGCTTCCCTTACAATTTTGCTCGTTCATTATCGCACACGGGTTCATCTCCGTCGCTTCCGGAAATAGTGTGCGCTGAGCCTGTTGTGTGTTTTGTCATGATTTGCGGGAACCCCAGCCACGCGGATCGCGCATGTGCACCGTTGGATGCACCACGATCGAACGGCAATCCACGTCCCTCACATCACACCCGTACACATGTAGCTGGATTGGATTTATATGCGCTAAATGCCTAGAAAATGCACATAATCCCCTACATATGGTAAATGAGCCTGAAAAAATGCCAAATTTGAACACGGTGATTTGCAGGGTGTATGTTTGTCGTAGAAAAAAAAACTCCAGGGCAAAGAACGAAGAAAATTTGGATTCCCCTTCAATCTTGGGGATTTCCCTCTCGAAAGCATGGAACTTCCTCGGTGATGGCTCGATTTATGAAGCGCGTGCATGACGACATAAGCCAAACCTTCTCAATTTTTTACCAGGGCATGGTGAGGTCATACCATGGCACCATGCCAGGCGTCATGTTTTTTATGCATTTATTTCATTTTTTCTATAGTTGAAAACCAACAAACAAACATTTGTGGTTGACTATTGCCACACATTTCATTGAAATATCTGTCCATTCCTTGTGAAAGGCATGAGAATTTACTAAATGGCACGAGCATGGTTTTCTAGGCCATTCTTTCATCCATCGATTGTTTGAACTTGAATGATGCACATTAATGCCTAGGAAATGCACATAATCCCCTAAGTATGGCAAATGAACCTAGAAAAGTGCCAAATTTGAACACGGTGATTTGCAGGTTGTATGTTCATCGTAGAAAAAAACTCATGGAAAAAGGACAAAGGAAATTTGGACCCCCTTCAATCTTGGTGATTTCCCCCTCGAAACCATGAAACTTCCTAGGTGATGGTTTGATTTATGAAAGGCATGCATCGCGACATAAGGAAAACATTCTCCAATTTTTACCAGGGCATGGTGAGGCCATACCATGGCACCACGACAGGCGTCATGTTTTCCAACCATATGTTTCATTTTTTGTATAGTTGTTAACCGAGTAAACGACACATTTATGGTTGACTATTGCCACACATTTCCTTGAAATATCTGCCCATTCCTTGTAAAAGGCATGAGAATGTACTAAATAACACGAGCATGGTTTTCCAGACCGTTCTTGTGCACCTTTTCATGCACCGATTGTTCGAATTTGAATTATGTCCATTAATGCCTAGAAAATGCACATAATCCCCTAAATATGGTAAATGAGCCCGGAAAAATGTCAAATTTGAACACATTGCATTTGAGGCGGTATGTTGATCGTTGGAAAAAAATTGAATGACAAACTAGGACGGAAATTTGGATTCCCCTTCAATCTTGGGGATTTCCCTCTCGAAAGCATGGAACTTCCTCGGTGATGGTTCAATTTATGAAGGGCGTGCATGACGACATAAGCCAAACCTTCTCAAATTTTTACCAGGGCATGGTGAGGTCATACCATGGCACCATGCCAGGCATCATGTTTTTTAAGCATTTATTTCATTTTTCTAGAGTTGAAAACCCAACAAACAAACATTTGTGGTTGACTATTGCCACACATTTCATCGAAATATCTATCCATTATTCCTTGTAAAAGGCATGAGAATTTACTAAATGGCACGAGCATGGTTTTCCAGGCCGTTCTTGTGGACCCTTTCATGCACCGATTATTTGAACTTGAATTATGTGCATTAATGCCTAGGAAATGCACATAATCCCCTAAATATGGCAAATGAACCCGGAAAAGTGCCAAATTTGAACATGGTGATTTGCAGGTTGTATGTTCATCATAGAAAAAAACTCGTGGACAAAGGACAAAGGAAATTTGGTTCCCCCTTCAATCTTGGTGATTTCCCCCTCGAAACCATGAAACTTCCTCGGTGATGGTTCGTTTTATGAAAGGCGTGCATGACGACATTTTTACCAGGGCACGGTGAGGTCATACCATGGCACCACACCAGGCGTCATGTTTTTCCAAGCATGTATTTCATTTTTATATAGTTGTTAACCCAGTAAACGACGTGTTTATGGTTGACTATTGCCACACATTTCCTAGAAATATCTGCCCATTCCTTGTAAAAGGCATGAGAATGTACTAAATAGCACGAGCATGGTTTTCCAGACCGTTCTTATGCACCTTTTCATGCACCAATTGTTCGAATTTGAATTATGTGCATAATTAATGCCTAGAAAATGCACATAATCCCCTAAATATGGTAAATGAGTTCGGAAAAATGTCAAATTTGAACACGTTACATTTGAGGTGGTATGTTGATCGTCGGAAAAAAAACTGAATGACAAACTAGGACGGAAATTTGGATTCCCCTTCAATCTTGGTGATTTCCCTCTCGAAAGCATGGAACTTCCTCGGTGATGGTTCGTTTTATGAAGGGCATGCATGACATCATAAGCCAAACCTTCTCAAATTTTTACCAGGGCATGGTGAGGTCATACCATGGCACCATGCCAGGCGTCATGTTTTTAAGCATTTATTTCATTTTTTTCTATAGTTGAAAACCCAACAAACAAACATTTGTGATTGACTATTGCCTCACATTTCATCAAAATATCTATCCATTATTCCCTGTAAAAGGCATGAGAATTTACCAAATGGGATGATCATGGTTTTCCAGGCCGTTCTTGTGGACCCTTTCATGCACCGATTGTTTGAACTTGAATTATGTGCATTAATGCCTAGGAAATGCACATAATCCCCTAAATATGGCAAATGAACCCGGAAAAGTGCCAAATTTGAACACGGTGATTTGCAGGTTCTATGTTCATCATAGAAAAAAACTCATGGACAAAGGAAAAAGGAAATATGGATCCCCCTTCAGTCTTGGTGATTTTCCCCTCAAAACCATGAAACTTCCTCGATGATGGTTCGTTTTATGAAAGGCGTGCATTATTGCCTACAAAATGCACATAATGCCTAAATATTGTAAATGAACCCGGAAAAGTGTCAAATTTGAACACGGTGATTAGCAGGGTTTATGTTCATCGTAGAAAAAAAACTAATGGATGAAGGACAAAGGAAATTTGGATTCCCATTCAATCTCGGTGATTTACTATCGCACACGATTCATCTCTGTCGCCTCTGCGAACCGTGTGTGTTCACTCACACATGCAAAAGGAAAAGAAAACCCTCGCCCACTTCGTCCCCACTCACTCGTCGCGGACTCCTCCGCAACTCTGCACCCTAAGCTCGACGGCTGTTGGCGGCGGGCGTAGGTCGCGCTCCAAACAGCACCGGATTTTGCCTCCACCGCTTTACGCCACCTATCTGCACCGAAATTCTAGACTCTGGTCGACTGGGGTTTTCTACGGGATTGGGCCGGGGATTTTTCTCATGGAGAAGGTAATCAACTTAATTAGCAAAATATTCACTCATCTCTTATCGCAGTCCGTCCGTCGTTGTTAATCAACCGGCGAAAATCGCCGTGGAATCATTTTTGTTCTAGCTGATTCATGGGTGTTCATTCATGTGTCCACAGTGCGAGCACAAATCGGGCAACTGTGGTCATGGCCAGTCGGAAACGAAGTTCTATCTCACCATTCCGGATGACTTCAGGGAGCGCTCGGTATGTTCAATCTCAATCTACCACGGTCGGCATGGCCTAAATTTGTGAACATATACCGTCTGTTTCTACATTATCCATATATTTGCATCTAATCTTTGTTACATTATCTATTTTTAATTCTATATTTTTGTACTTTGCTTTCATCTATATATATATATATATATATATATGGATCTGTTCTATCAGTTACTCCCATATTTGCATCTTGCTCTGTTATTTCAATATATCTTATTTACGATCTTAATTTTCATTTCAAGTAGTACATCCCTTGCTTTGCAAGAACAGGAGTAGAAGGAAATCTTGGGCTTTACTTTGCTGATGACTCCCAGGATGTCATATTGACAACGCAGCATGGATTTACAATGAGGGTTAGTGTAAAACTTGATCAAGATGGTCACTCCTATTTTAATGCGGACCTTTGGAGAAAAATGTCTAAGTGTTATGAACTGAAAGCTGGCAATAAAATTCTAGTGCGTGCACTACAACCTGGTCTAATTAACATGGATGTTTACTTCCCGAACGTCATCAGCCGATCAAAGTCTGATCGAGGTTAGTGTCCTTTCAACTTTCTCCTTGCCGTCATATTACTGTTTAAGCAATCAATTGATCACTATTTAAGCAACCAATTGTGATATCATATTCTGACTCCGTTCCTAGGCAGTAACAAATTCTATTTACCAATTTATGCGCACTATATAATCTTCTGCCATGTTCTGAATAAATAATATCTTTCCACCTTTTAAGCAAGATATGTTGGATGCGTAGTGAACGATCTGTATGTTACTAAGCGTACCATATTTCACTGGCAGGACTTGAAGCATGTCATAAACTTTGTGGATAATCCGACAGAGATAGCACAGCGTATGAACACTGGATTTTGGATGGGATTAATTAGACCTATGGTGCACACACTGAACAAGACCAATTGTGTGCACAAAACGCTGCTAAAAAGTCTTATTTTAATGTTGATGCTCATAAACTATATATATCTTCAACGATATGTTACAATTGTTTTTAATTCTACATGTCAACAGAAATTGCCCCCTGTAGCAGTTCCTGGATCGATTTCCCAGCGTGGTCGAATTACACTTGTGCCTGCTAATAACGCCAAAGTGATTGCAAGGTACTGCATTTCCCGCAGAAATGGAACCATTCAAATTAACAAGTTCTCGCTTCTCGTGGCAATGCATCCATATTGGAAAATTGGAGACACTGTTCTACTCATGATCTACCAAGGCACAGGAGGACTCTTCCTTTCCATTGACGAGATGTCGAGTCGCCGTGATCAAGCTGCTTCCAGTGGATAGTTGTGGTTGTTGGCCCTTAGCCTCTTAAAATGTGCTAGCTGTTACTATATATGTTAAGTATGTAGATATGGACCATATGGTTGTTGGCCCTTAGCCTCTTAAAATGTGATAGTTGTTACTATGTTAAGTATGTAGATATGGACCATATGGTTGTCAAAACCGTGTTACGAAGATCCTCCTTTTGTCGAATAGTGTAACCACTATATATATGTTACTCAAATGCTGTTACCCAAGTTCATAAATTTTCATGGAAAGTATTAGTATCGTACACAATTCATTGAGTTTAAGCATGTGCTTGATGACCAGAAGGCATTTGCATATTAACTGTCCATATTGCAAATTCACACACATGTTAACATAAGGAAACGTATGTGTAACATACTAATCATCGCACACGAGTACTCGCAGACGCATCGTGTGCGATACTCCTCCACCGCAAGCAACTAGTTCGCATTTTCAAAGTTTTTTGTACACATAGAATCGCACACGAAGTAACTGCATTGACCGTCTGTGTTGTAATTTCTCATCGCAAACAGTTCATCCGAGTCGGCTGTTTGCCACGTATCACACACATCTTGTTTACACGACTCGTTTGTGTTCTTTTGGCTCATCGCAAACAGTTCATCCATGTGAACTGTATGCCGCATATCACACACATCTTATTAAGTTGAACCGTTTCTGTTGTGTTCCCTATTCGAAAACAGTTCGTCCGAGTTAACCGTATGTCGTATATCACACACACATTGATATGGCTGCCCGTTTCTGTTGTTCTACCTCATCGCAAACAGTTCGAATGGATTAACCGTGTGTCCTGCATCGCACACACATTGTTATGGCTGCCCGTTTCTGTTGTTCTGCCTCATCGCAGACAGTTTGAATGGATTAACTGTGTGTCCTGCATCGCACACGCAACTAAAATATGAACCGTGTTTGATGGCTCCGCCATCGCAAACGTTTTGCACCTTTTTTGATGGGTTTTTTACACCACCGTTTGCGATTATTACATTGCACACAGTTTCGGCAAAGGGTCACTGATCATAGTGTCGCGTTAGCAGTATCCTGCAGTAGTGGGCCCCTGTCTGGTAGGTCTTGGCTCTAGAAATTCTTATTTATTATATAAAAATTCCTCGCGAAGTTTTGCTCCATTCAAAGAACTTTTATTTCTACACAAAAACAACACCATGGTAGTTCTGCTGAAAACAGCATCAGTCCGGGGTTAGTTTCATTCAAATCATGCAAATTAGAGTCCAAAACAAGAGGAAAAGTGTTAGGAAAAGTAGATATGTTGGAGACGTATCAACTCCCCTAAGCTTAAACCTTTGCTTGTCCTCAAGCAATTTCAGTTGATAAACTGAAAGTGAAAAAGAAAAACGTTTACGAACTCTTTTGCTCTTGTTTGCATAAATAAGCTTAAACAACACACAGGTTTTCAGCCAACATTATAACTAACCATGCCGACAATAACTCTTAAAGATTATATTAACTCATATCAATGACATAATCAGCTAGCGAGCAATAATAAGGTATCTCAAACGGAAACAGGTTATCAAAACAACCATGATATAATATGACAATAGTGGTATCTCGCTAGCCCTTTCTGAGACCGCCAAACATAAATGCGGAGCACCTCCAAAGTTCAAGCAGCGACTAAACATTGTAATTCATGGTAGAAAAGATCCAGTCATGATGCACCCAACATTAGCTACACACAATGCATAAGTCATGACAGCTGTTCTCTCAAGTTCTAGCGCTTGTTTTAGAAGGTGATAACACAACATAAAAGTAAATAGATAGTCCCCTCGTAGAGGGAAGCAGTGATTTGCAGAGGTGCCAGAGCTCAAGTTTTAAAACAGAGGTAAATGATATTCTGAGACATGCACCCTTCTCATTTACTTCACGACCATCAGTTATCAATATCTTCCATGCTAAGCACGCTAGTGGCGGTTGCCAAGCGATAAAAGTAAAGGTTTTGACTCCATTGGGAGTTTTTGTTTGATTATTTGAGAGATCATTTCTTTTGCAGTTTGGGACTGGGCATCCCTTTTACCGCCCTTTTCTCGTGCGATGGCGAGTGAATAAACACTCGACCTGAGAATAACCTGCTTAGCATGGAAGATACCGACCACCTCCTGTCGTTCCATGAACTATCCAGGCACACAAAAAGGATATTTATTTAGAAGTTTTTAGAGGTGGCACATGGAAATTTACTTAGGACGGCAGGGTAATACCGCATATAGGTAGGTATGGTGGACTCATCTGGAATAACTTTGGGTTCAGGGTTTTTGATGTACAAGTAGAATTCCCACTTAGTACAAGCGAAGGCTAGCAATTAGATTGAGAAGCGGCCAGCTAGAGAGCAACAACGGTCATAAACATGCATTATGCATAAGTAACATTGGACACTAGCATGAGTAGGATATGAAGACCATGAACATAAATATCATAGAGGCTGTGTTGGTTTTGATTCAACTACATGCATGAACATGTGCCAAGTCAAGACACTCGAACATTCAGAGGAGGATACCATATCATCATACTACATCACAATCATTTTAACGCAATGTTGATATCCAAGATAAATCATTATCCACTCCCAGCTACTTCTGCATGGCATGAGAAACTATAATCTCTAATTGTCATTGCAAACATGTTTAATCATAATGGGCTGAATCATGGATACTAGGTTAAACATATTTACACAAACAGAACAAGTCGAGTTCATACTAGTTTCTCTCTGCCACGGCCAGTTCATCGAATATCGTCATTATTGCCTTTCACATGCATGACCGAACGATATGAAAATAATAATAGTGCAAGAGTGTCATGGACTAAGCTGGAATCTGCAAAACATTTTATTTAACAGGAGAATACAAGGTAAAATGGGCTCTTTATTAGATCAACAATTATTCATATGAGAGCCACTCAACATTTTCATCGTGGTCTTCTCCTCGGCAACAATCGAATAAAAAGAAAAGAAATTCAGAGAAATGCACTGAAATATTTTTAGAGTTTTTGGTTTTCTTGAATAGGCAAATAAAAGGGAAAAGCAAAAACGAGAAAAACTATTTACACGGGAAAGCTCCCAACAAGCAAAAGAAGAACAAGGAAATCTTTTTGGGTTTTCTTTTTAGTGCTACTACTAAGCATGCTGATAACCCACAAGTATAGGTGATCAATTGTAGCCTCTTTCGATAAGTAAGAGTGTCGAACCCAACGAGGAGCTAAAGGTAGAACAAATATTCCCTCAAGTTCTATCGACCACCGATACAACTCTACGCACGCTTGACGTTCGCTTTACCTAGAACAAGTATGAAACTAGAAGTACTTTGTAGGTGTTTTTGGATAGGTTTGCAAGAATAAAAAGAGCACGTAAATAAAAAGTAGGGGCTGTTTAGATAAAGACACAACTAAATTAGTTTTAGTAAAGAGCTTTTTGTCACGAGAAAGTTATTTGTCCCTAGGCAATCGATAACTAGACCGGTAATCATTATTGCAATTTTATATGAGGGAGAGGCATAAGCTAACATACTTTCTCTTCTTGGATCATATGCACTTATGATTGGAACTCTAGCAAGCATCCGCAACTACTAAAGATCATTAAGGAAAAACCCAACCATAGCATTAAAGTATCAAGTCCTCTTTATCCCATACGCAACAACCCCCTTACTCGGGTTTATGCTTCTGTCACTCAAGCAACCCACTATAAGTGAATCATGAACTTATTGCAACACCCTACAGCGGGAATCCCTCATGCTAGCGCGACACGGAGAGCACCATAGGACAACACCAATAATAAAACATGCAACTCAAACCAATCACGATCATCAATTAACCCATAGGACAAAACGGATCTACTCAAACATCATAGGATAGCCATACATCATTGGGAAATAATATATAGCATTGAGCACCATGTTTAAGTAGAGATTACAGCGGGTAAAAGAGGAGTTACACCACTGCATAGAGGGGGGAAGAGTTCGTGATGACGGCGGTGAAGTTGTTGGTGTAGATTGCGGTGACGATGATGGCCCCGGCGGTACTCCGGTGCCACCGGAAGCGAGGGGGAGTGAGCCCCCCTCCTTCTTCTTCTTCCTTGACCTTCTCCCTAGATGGGAGAAGGGTTTCCCCTCTGGTCCATGGTCTCCATGGCGTGGGAGGGGTGAGAGCCCCTCCGAGATTGGATCTGTCTCTCTGTCTCCCTCTGTTTCTGCGCTCCCTGATTCTGCCCTTTCACCGTTTCTTAAATTCCCGGAGATCCGTAACTCCGATTGGGCTGAATTTTGGATACGATCTCTATCCGGATATTAGCTTTCTTGCAGCGAAAGAAGGGCACCAACTGCCTTACGAGGTAGCCAAGAGGGCCCAGGGCGCGCCTGACCCCCTGGGGCGCACCCCCCATGGATAAAGCACTATAGGTGGAATAGAATATGATGGTGGAGGTTGTGTGGAGAAGACAAAAAAGAAGAAAGTCCCACACTGACGCGGCTAATCAATGGGCTATGGAGATGCCCATCAATTGATGTCAATGTGAGGAGTAGGGACTGCCATGCAACGGATGCACTAAGAGATATAAGTGTATGAAAGCTCAAACTGGAAACTAAGTGGGTGTGCATCCAACTTGCTTGCTCATGAAGACCTCGGGCATTTGAGGAATTCATCATCGGAATATACAAGCCAAGTTCTATAATGAAAATTCCCACTAGTATATGAAAGTGATAACTCAAGAGACTCTCTATAAGAAGAACATGGTGCTACTCTGAATCACAAGTGTGGTAAAAGGATCGTAACATTGCCCCTTCTCTCTTTTTCTCTCATTTTTTCTTTTTTTCTTTTTTTTTGTTTTGGTGGGCTTCTTTGGCCTCTCTTTTTTATTTGGGCTTCTTTGGCCTCATTTTTTTTTAAGTCTAGAGTCTCATCCCGACTTGTGGGGGAATCATAGTCTCCATCATCCTTTCCTCACTGGGGCAATGCTCTAAAAATGATGATCATCACACTTTAATTTACTTACAACTCAATATTACAACTTGATGTCTAGAACAAAGATATGACTCTATATGAATGCCTCCGGTGGTGTACCGGGATGTGTAATGATCTAGCGTAGCAATGACATCAAAAAACGGACAAGCCATGAAAACATCATGCTAGCTATCTTACGATCATGCAAAGCAATATGACAAAAAGTGCTCAAGTCATGTATATGATGATGATGATGGAAGTTGCATGGCAATAAATCTCGTAATGGCTATGGAAATGCCATAATAGGTAGGTATGGTGGCTGTTTTGAGGAAGAGGGGGGGGGGGGGGGGGGGGGGGGGGGGGGGGGGGGGGGGGGGGGGGGGGGGGGGGGGGGGGGGGGGGGGGGGGGGGGGGGGGGGGGGGGGGGGGGGGGGGGGGGGGGGGGGGGGGGGGGGGGGGGGGGGGGGGGGGGGGGGGGGGGGGGGGGGGGGGGGGGGGGGGGGGGGGGGGGGGGGGGGGGGGGGGGGGGGGGGGGGGGGGGGGGGGGGGGGGGGGGGGGGGGGGGGGGGGGGGGGGGGGGGGGGGGGGGGGGGGGGGGGGGGGGGGGGGGGGGGGGGGGGGGGGGGGGGGGGGGGGGGGGGGGGGGGGGGGGGGGGGGGGGGGGGGGGGGGGGGGGGGGGGGGGGGGGGGGGGGGGGGGGGGGGGGGGGGGGGGGGGGGGGGGGGGGGGGGGGGGGGGGGGGGGGGGGGGGGGGGGGGGGGGGGGGGGGGGGGGGGGGGGGGGGGGGGGGGGGGGGGGGGGGGGGGGGGGGGGGGGGGGGGGGGGGGGGGGGGGGGGGGGGGGGGGGGGGGGGGGGGGGGGGGGGGGGGGGGGGGGGGGGGGGGGGGGGGGGGGGGGGGGGGGGGGGGGGGGGGGGGGGGGGGGGGGGGGGGGGGGGGGGGGGGGGGGGGGGGGGGGGGGGGGGGGGGGGGGGGGGGGGGGGGGGGGGGGGGGGGGGGGGGGGGGGGGGGGGGGGGGGGGGGGGGGGGGGGGGGGGGGGGGGGGGGGGGGGGGGGGGGGGGGGGGGGGGGGGGGGGGGGGGGGGGGGGGGGGGGGGGGGGGGGGGGGGGGGGGGGGGGGGGGGGGGGGGGGGGGGGGGGGGGGGGGGGGGGGGGGGGGGGGGGGGGGGGGGGGGGGGGGGGGGGGGGGGGGGGGGGGGGGGGGGGGGGGGGGGGGGGGGGGGGGGGGGGGGGGGGGGGGGGGGGGGGGGGGGGGGGGGGGGGGGGGGGGGGGGGGGGGGGGGGGGGGGGGGGGGGGGGGGGGGGGGGGGGGGGGGGGGGGGGGGGGGGGGGGGGGGGGGGGGGGGGGGGGGGGGGGGGGGGGGGGGGGGGGGGGGGGGGGGGGGGGGGGGGGGGGGGGGGGGGGGGGGGGGGGGGGGGGGGGGGGGGGGGGGGGGGGGGGGGGGGGGGGGGGGGGGGGGGGGGGGGGGGGGGGGGGGGGGGGGGGGGGGGGGGGGGGGGGGGGGGGGGGGGGGGGGGGGGGGGGGGGGGGGGGGGGGGGGGGGGGGGGGGGGGGGGGGGGGGGGGGGGGGGGGGGGGGGGGGGGGGGGGGGGGGGGGGGGGGGGGGGGGGGGGGGGGGGGGGGGGGGGGGGGGGGGGGGGGGGGGGGGGGGGGGGGGGGGGGGGGGGGGGGGGGGGGGGGGGGGGGGGGGGGGGGGGGGGGGGGGGGGGGGGGGGGGGGGGGGGGGGGGGGGGGGGGGGGGGGGGGGGGGGGGGGGGGGGGGGGGGGGGGGGGGGGGGGGGGGGGGGGGGGGGGGGGGGGGGGGGGGGGGGGGGGGGGGGGGGGGGGGGGGGGGGGGGGGGGGGGGGGGGGGGGGGGGGGGGGGGGGGGGGGGGGGGGGGGGGGGGGGGGGGGGGGGGGGGGGGGGGGGGGGGGGGGGGGGGGGGGGGGGGGGGGGGGGGGGGGGGGGGGGGGGGGGGGGGGGGGGGGGGGGGGGGGGGGGGGGGGGGGGGGGGGGGGGGGGGGGGGGGGGGGGGGGGGGGGGGGGGGGGGGGGGGGGGGGGGGGGGGGGGGGGGGGGGGGGGGGGGGGGGGGGGGGGGGGGGGGGGGGGGGGGGGGGGGGGGGGGGGGGGGGGGGGGGGGGGGGGGGGGGGGGGGGGGGGGGGGGGGGGGGGGGGGGGGGGGGGGGGGGGGGGGGGGGGGGGGGGGGGGGGGGGGGGGGGGGGGGGGGGGGGGGGGGGGGGGGGGGGGGGGGGGGGGGGGGGGGGGGGGGGGGGGGGGGGGGGGGGGGGGGGGGGGGGGGGGGGGGGGGGGGGGGGGGGGGGGGGGGGGGGGGGGGGGGGGGGGGGGGGGTCAAAAGATATAAGTGAAGCACATGAAGCATTCTATAAAGCCATACTCAAAAGATATAGGTGAAGTGCAAAGAGCAATTATGGAGTACTATAGCTTGTCATTACCATGCTCTACTTTTGCTAAATATTGTGCCTGGAAGACTGTTAACATGAGATTCCGTTTTGTCATGTGTTTTGCTAGTGATCCATGCACCCTATGAACTTGCTCTTGCCATGTTTAGCTTCATAAATGTGTCTTCTTACTGTTCGGTACCTTGGGATGCCATGAAATGCTTTGTGGGGAGAGGCATGAGCTTGCAAAGTTGCTATCATGAATCTGTTTCTACCATGTCATGTTTTTCTACCAAGTCTGTAACTGTTCATATCACTTGCCATGTTTGCATTGATGCTACCATCCATTCCATGCACAATCTGGAGATGCCTACTTGAGATATTTTCATGTCCATGTTATCATATATCAAGCCATGCCTTTGACGCCTCATATATTTCCTGTAGTATATGTTTTCATTGCCTTGAACATGCCTAAATGATGTTCTAGTTTTCTGTTAACTTGATGCCATATTGTGAGCTTGTTATTGATTGATCTATGCCTCTTTTGGTGATGCTCCTTTTACAAGAATTGAAGTATGCTATGCGTACTTTGTCCACATGCCAAGTTTGTCAATTTTAGTCTTTATATGACCTCCATTCCAAGCTTGCAAACATGCTATGTTGATGTTGCTGTTTTGCATTCCCAGATTATACCTCTGAGAATCAGCTTATATCTTGTTGCATCTTGCCTTGTTGTTTGCCATTGATCTAGGGCTCATATGGAGATGCTTAGTAATCATGTTTTGCCATGTTTAACCTGTACATTAATGCCATCCTTTTGTTTGCCATGATCTTGCAATATATCATCTTTGTTTCATGCCTCCAACATGTCAACATGTTATTCCTGCTCACATGTATTCCCTGTTTTCCTCTAAGTCATGAACCTAAACCTTAAATGTTATTTGAACTGGAACCTTAAATGTTATTTGAAGCATGTTGTCTGTACTTTGAGTGCATGTCAAGTTTGTGCTTATACGATTCCTGTAGCATGTTGTTACCTTGATTGCAAAGTGCTTAGTTGCTGTTTTGGGCAGATTGTGTTTGCATCTTGTATTGAGTGTATGTGTTGAACCGTTGCTCCGTTTTGAGCGTGCTCTATATAAAACTTGCTTAATTTTGCATGTAGTTTCATGTTACCTTGCTGCACCCATGTTTTGGAGTGTTTGTGATGTCGTTTTTCTTGCATTTGCATCAATGCCATGTTTAACTTGTTTTGCTCATATCTTCTAGGCCGTAGCGGGGGGGGGGGGGGGGGGGGGGGGGGGGGGGGGGGGGGGGGGGGGGGGGGGGGGGGGGGGGGGGGGGGGGGGGGGGGGGGGGGGGGGGGGGGGGGGGGGGGGGGGGGGGGGGGGGGGGGGGGGGGGGGGGGGGGGGGGGGGGGGGGGGGGGGGGGGGGGGGGGGGGGGGGGGGGGGGGGGGGTATGTAACTTGACTAGAAAACCGTGTAGATCATCATGGTGCATTTTTACTTGATGTTTAACAACTTCAACATTGTGTTCTAATCAGATCTGGACCAATTTCGAAATTTGCATATGAGGACTTACCGAAATTGTTATATGTTGTTTCCAACCTCATTTAAACTTGCTTTGGTGTGTTGCTCTTGTATGCATCATCTCTTGCCATGAGTAGCCTCATGTATCCTTGCCAAGCATCATACTTGGTTGAGCATCATGTCTTGTTCTTGCTTGTGTGTTTACCATGTTGTTTGCTTCTTTCCGGTTGTGCTCCTTCTCGATAGTTCCTGTTTCCTTGCGATTGTGAGGATTCGTTCGACTACATGGCTTCGTCTTCTTCATGGACTCGTTCTTCTTCCCAGAGGGATTTCAGGCAAGATGACCATCACCTTGGATCTCACTACTATCTTTGCTATGCTAGTTGTCTTGATGCTATCGCTATGTCGCGCTACCTACCACTTGTTATCAAGCCTCCCAAATTGCCATGAAAACCTCTAACCTTTTTCACCATTCCTAGCAAACCGTTGTTTGGCTATGTTACCGCTTTGCTCAGCCCCTCTTATAGCGTTGCTAGTTGCAGGTGCAGTTGCAGGTTTTTCCATGTTGGGACATGGATTTCATGGATACCATGGGATATCACAATATATCTTGTCAAATTAATGCATCTATATACTTGGTAAAGGGTGGAAGGCTCGGCCTTATGCCGGTGTTTTGTTCCACTCTTGCCGCCCTAGTTTCCGTCATATCGGTGTTATGTTCCTTGATTTTGCGTCCCTAACATGATGAGGGGTATGGGACCCTCTCGAAGTTTTGCTTTGAATAAAACTCTTCTAGCAAGGCCCAACATTGGTTTTACCATTTGCCTAATAACAACTAAAACTTGCATAGGGACTTCCCGGGCCCCGAGGACTTAATTAACAACCCCGGGCCAGTGCTCCTCATGAGTGTTGGTCCAACCTGTCAACCGCCGGTGGCCGCCAGGGGGAACTCTATTTTTTTGGCCTACCGAAAGTTTGGACAATCCGGTCGTGCGTTGAGACGAGATACGCGCGGCTCCTATCAGGGTGCCGGCACGCCAGGAGGTCTTGCTGGTTTAGTTTTACCATTGTTGAAATGTCGTGTGCACCGGGATTCCAAGTCTGATCGGGTGTCCCGAGATGAAGGATTGTCTCCACGGATCGTGAGCTTGTCCTGGGCTAAGTTGGGACACCCCTGTAGGGTTTAAACTTTTGAAAGCCGTGCCCGCGGTTATGTGGCAGATGGGAATTTGTTAATATCTGGTTGTAGAGTACTTGAAGTAAACTCTTTTAAAATACACCAACCACGTTGCATAACCGTGACTGTCTCTTTTCGAGGAAGTTCGAGAGGAGAACATGGTTGGGTTATGTTTGAACATAAGTAGACAGGATCACTTCTTGATCATTACTACTTTACGACCGTTGTGTAGTTTCACATCTGATTCTTGTATTCGTAAGTTAGCCACCATATTTTGCTTAGTCGCTGTTGCAACCTCACCACTTTACCCCTTCCTTGCCCATTAAGCTTTGCTAGTCTTGACCCCCCCCCCCCCCCCCCCCCCCCCCCCCCCCCCCCCCCCCCCCCCCCCCCCCCCCCCCCCCCCCCCCCCCCCCCCCCCCCCCCCCCCCCCCCCCCCCCCCCCCCCCCCCCCCCCCCCCCCCCCCCCCCCCCCCCCCCCCCCCCCCCCCCCCCCCCCCCCCCCCCCCCCCCCCCCCCCCCCCCCCCCCCCCCCCCCCCCCCCCCCCCCCCCCCCCCCCCCCCCCCCCCCCCCCCCCCCCCCCCCCCCCCCCCCCCCCCCCCCCCCCCCCCCCCCCCCCCCCCCCCCCCCCCCCCCCCCCCCCCCCCCCCCCCCCCCCCCCCCCCCCCCCCCCCCCCCCCCCCCCCCCCCCCCCCCCCCCCCCCCCCCCCCCCCCCCCCCCCCCCCCCCCCCCCCCCCCCCCCCCCCCCCCCCCCCCCCCCCCCCCCCCCCCCCCCCCCCCCCCCCCCCCCCCCCCCCCCCCCCCCCCCCCCCCCCCCCCCCCCCCCCCCCCCCCCCCCCCCCCCCCCCCCCCCCTACCCATGGTAATGGGATTGCTGAGTCCTCGTGGCTCACAGATTACTACAACACTAGTTGCAGGTACAGGTAATGCGATGCTCATGACGCGAGAGCGATGTTTAATGTTTTGGAGTTCTTGTTCTGCTTCTTCTTCTTCGTTGATCTTGGGTTAGGTTCCCGGTCGGCAGCCTGGGCTAGCAGGGTGGATGTCGTTTGAGCTTTTGTTTGTGTTTCATTCGTAGTCGGATGTTGTTCTATGTATGATGTATTGAGGTATTCTTGCGGCATTTGTATGCCTTGTATGTACCCCCATCTATTATGTAATGTTGATGTAATGATATCCACCTTGCAAAAGCGCGTCAATATGCGGTTCTATCCTTGGCGGGACCTTCGAGTCTCTTTAGGATAGTGTCACATATTAGGCGTGACAAGTTGGTATCAGAGCCTCGACCGACCCTAGGAGCCCCCTTGTTTGATCGTATAGTTTGGCCGTTGTGGTGTCTAGAAGAAACTTTTTTGGAGTCTAGTTATATCGGAGAGTAGGAATTCTTTTTACTCCTCCGCCCCCTTCGTCGCTCTGGTAAGGAACCCTGACGTAGGTGTTTTGAACTACTCCTCTTCCCCTTCAAATTTTTTTTAGGATCACGCGGTTAGTTTTCGTTCATTGCGATTTCAGATCTTTTCATCTGGCGCACTTCTCTTTGAGTCGTTCGATTCTCGTTGTCTTTTGCACGATCAGTCCTCAGTTCTTTCTCAACCGACGTTGTTCCTCCATGTGAAGTTGTCTTTCTTTTTCCCACCTGCCCACCATTTTTCTTCTCGAAGCCGGAGTCCGTAATTGAGTATCCATCCTACTCGTGCGAAGCCTTTGCATTCTTTCCTCAATTATTTCAACCGGTGTTTTTTCTCTTCAAGTTATTCGTCGGTTCCCCATTCCAAGTTGCCTTTGTCTTTCCCGCCCTCCCACCCTTTTTACTCCTGGAGTCTGAGCCTCTATTCGAGCATCAATTTCATCCGTGCGGAGCCTCTTCAGTCTTTCCTCAGTTGTCTCAACCAGTGAATTCTTGTTCAGTTATTCATTGTTCGTCTCGTTTTCTATCCGGTGGGTTCAATTCAAGTTTTCGGTGTTGATCGTGCGCTTTTCCTTGACTGAAGTGCTTTCCCTTGCTCGTTCGCCTCTCGCCAGTTTATCATTCCGGACTGATGAAGACATCTTAAAAGATTCGTGCTTGCATGCAATTATTTCGAGGTTGTCACCTCATTCGAGTCTTTCAATCGTTCTGGTGCATCATTTCTCTTTCAACAATCCTTTCCAACGGTGTTTCTTTTCAGTGGGCCCTAACCCACATGTCTTTTCCCAGGATCTTACCTGACTCTTCTAATTCTCCCGGAGTTATTCTCAAATTCTTTTCGAAGTTTGACGTAAGAATGAATTTCATCAGTCAGATGCCCTTTAAAGATCGATTTCAAATTATTTTCATTGTTGGCTCAACCTCTTCGCTTTTCATTCTCCCGGAGTATCTCAACAATTCTGGTGGTGTTTTCTCGTCGTCATTCTCAACATTTGAGGACCGAAGAAGAGTTTTCCTCTAAATCTTGTTCGTTCTCCCGGAGATTTGTGGTGCTAGCTTGTTGTTATCCTCTCAAATTGTTTCCAATCGTGCGATTTTTTTCTTACCCATTCGGAGTTTTTCAGGAGTTGTTTTTCCGTTTCATTCATCCGGAGGCCATCATTTCGGAAGATTCCTTTGTTCCAAGTATTAAGATTCATTCGTTCCCATATTTGTACCGATGCTTCGTTCAAGCATTCTTTAATCAGTTCGCGATCTCTTCGTTCTCTTGCATCTTGATTCACTCAAGTATCTTTGTTCGTGTTATAGTTCTTTCTGGCGATTCATTCTCTTCTCTTCGTTCATTTTCATTTTCATGGTGGTTCGTTGAAGATTCCTTTTCCGTTCTTATCATATCAATTCATTCGTTCTTTCCAATCCTACCGGTGGCTCATGAAGACCTTCCCAAGTTTGCGTTATATCTCCCCTTAATCTTTTCCAACGAGAATAAGTTGTATGCAATCCATTGCTTCTCATCAATTTAGTTGATGAAGGATAAGCATAACATAATTCTAATTCTTCTTTCATCAAGTTGATTAATTCCTTCCTTCGAAGATTGTTCATGAGGAATAATTTCTCGGTTCTAAGTTGTTCATCCTTTCCTTCCCGGAGTTCCAAAATTTTCTCGCTTGTCTCGTCGTGAAGCTCCATCTAGATCAATACAAGGCTTTAATCTTATTCTTTTCATCCTTCAATTCTATATCATCATTTTTTTTGTTACCGGAGTTCTTCATGGTGGTTCAGCAGGATTTAATTCTTTGTTCAAGTGTCCGTCAAGATTCTTGCTGGAGGAGCGCAAGTATCTTTCCTTCTTGCTTCTCAAAGTGCAGTAATTCTCTGTATTCTTTTGAAGTGGAGTGTTGCATTTCTTCGTTCTTCTCAGCTATTTAATCATTTTCGGTTGTGGCCGATTATCACCTCATTAATTTTGAGATGTTTTCCACAAGCCCACAACTAGCTTATTCTTTTTGTTGTTGATTTTCCAACAACTCCGTTCAATCCTTCCTTCTAGGGATGCTTTCAACTCAATTGTGGTAAAGTTGCCATATTCTTCTCTGTTCCTTTCATTAACTATTTCAATTCTTCCGGAGGCATTGTGTTGTTTTCTCGCGTCAAGTATCGTTCAATCTTGTCAAGTTCATGTTCTATTCCATTCCATGTTCAACCGGGTTGCTATCCAAATTCCTTCGTTCTTATTCCTCTTCTATCTTGTCCTAACCAGAGTGGTTTCAGAGTCTACCTTGTTCTTTAAGCTTTTGATTCTCGTCATAATCAACATTCCTCTTTTCTATTCGAACGCTCTCGGTCTTTGTTCATCTTCTCTCTTGCGTTCTTGTTTCACCTCATCCTCTTTTCTTCCGTCTCGTTCCTAAGATCTCGGGACGAGATCTCTTGTTAGTGGAGGAGAGTTGTAACGCCCCGAGTCCGATGCACCAGGTGTCTTCCAGTGATTCGTTGTTGTTGCCATGTCATTTTCTTGCGTGTTGCATCTTGCCATGTCATCATGTGCATTGCATCTTCATGTTTTTCAAAACTTGCATCTGGTCTTTTTCTCCATTGTCCGTTTCGGCATCCGACTCTCTCACACGCGCCTGCGGCACGTCCGAAATATTATTTTATAAGTGGCATAAAAATGTTCTCGGAATGGGATGATAGTTGGCGTGCAGTCTTATTATAGTGTAGGTAGACCGCCTGTCAAATTTCATCGCGTTCGGAGTCCGTTTGATGCCCCAACGGTTAACTATAACGGCAATATAGCCGGTCTATTCGTCGGACATTTTCGGTCTCCGGAAACCCATGCCAGGCTGCTTTCTCCTCTCTCCTCTCAGCCCAACCTCTCAAGCACAGCCCATCTAGCCCTCCTACACTTCCCCTCCGCTCCGGACCATCCGATGATGATCATACGGCTCCGAAACGGCCTCAAACCCACCAAACCCTAACTTTTTCCTTATATAAACACCCCCACATGCCAATTTTGGCCTCCTCCAACCCCCACCTTGTTTTCCACGCCCCAATCATCAGCCGCCGGCGCCCTCTTCGTGTTCCGCACCGGCCACCTCCTCAGCGCCACTTGGTGAGTCGCCAGTGGGCGCGCCGCCTCCAGCCGACCCCCTCCAGCCACTCAGAGAAGGACACGCGCCCCCTGCCTCCTAGCGCCACCGTGGCCCGCCCAGGCCTGGGGCTAGCCCGCGGAGCCCATCGGGGTCCGCCCCCAAGCCCGCACGCCGCCGCCTCCGATCCAGATGAGGAGAGCCCCGATCTCTCCTCCCTCACGTCCCCGTCATCCGCCGCCGGCGACCAAAGCCGCGGGAGCACGCCCGCCGCGATCTCGTCGGAGCCGACGCCGGCGACCCCATCTCGTCCGCCAGGTCGGAGCCCCGTCCCTCTCGTCTCCCTTCTCTTTCTTCTCTCATTCTCTCCCTAACCTCTCTGCTCTCCTCCTTGGTCAGCGCCGCCGCCAGGGCTCCCTCGCCGTCGCCCAACGACGAGCCGCTGCCTGATCCAGCCATCTCCGGTCCATCCCCGCTGGACCGTGTCGCCACCACCATTCCAAGCCCCGCCATTGCTAGAGCCTCCTAGCGCCGCCGCCCCTTGCCTCCTGCTCATGAGCCAGGCACGAGGAGGGCAACTAGCGCGTTGACATCACGTGGTCTGCGCATGGGCCTCGGCCTCGCCCGCCGGCCCAGCCGGACCCGTCGGCCTGCCTCCTCACCCCACCTGGGCCAGGCCCATGGTGAGCGCCCCTAAAAACCACCTGTGCGAGCTATAGTTTCACTACACCCGCTGTGTATCTGTCTGTGATTTTTACTAAGTCATCATGTTTCCAGCATCATGTTGTATTTTGAAATGCTTGCATCTTGGTGTCTGCTGATCCTGTGATGTTAATCTCTCTCTCTCTCTCTCTCTCTCTCTCTCTACCCCCCCTATGCAAATGTTCATCTCTGAGCACTCTTCATGTTGGTGTGTTTTGCATGCATGTTAGGATGCATTATGCCATGTTAATCCCTGTTGCAAGAGTGTTATATGATGTTAACTGCTGAAACTTATCATAATTTTGTGTGTGCATCATGTCTACATGTTTTAGGAGCATATCCATGACATCTTTACAGTGGTGCAAGTCTTGTATTTTTATGAGCTCTGTGGTGACTAGCACAACCATGCAAAATAGGCCTCATGATGTTGCTATTTTCAGACAGTAATTTTGCTAAGTCATTTTCCTGTTACATTTTGTTGCTATGTGAACTTGTTGCCACAAATAGATACATGCATATTTTGATGTAGTTCAGTAAGAGTGTTTTCAAGAAGTGGTATTGCTCTCCCATTCATGCCTCTGGTTGCAATTATGGAGTACTCTAGCTTGTCATTACCATGCTCTACTTTTGCTAAATATTGTTCCTGGCAGATTGTTAACATGAAATTCAGTTTTGCCATGTGTTTTTCTAGTGATCCATTCACCCTATGAACTTGCTCTTGCCATGTTTAGCTTCATAAATGTGTCTTCCTACTGTTGGGTACCTTGTGATGCCATGAAATGCTTTGTGGTGAGTGGCATGAGTTTGCAAAGTTGCTATCATGAATCTATTTCTGCCATGTCATGTTTTTCTAATAAGTCTGTAACTGTTCATATCACTTGCCATGTTTGCATTGATGCTACCATCCATTCCATGCATAATCTGGAGATGACTACTTGAGATGTTTTGATTCACATGTTATGCTATATCATGCCATTCCTTTGATGCCTCATATATGTCTTGTAGCATATGTTTTCATTGACTTGAACATGCCTAAATGATGTTCCAGTTTTCTGTTAACTTCATGATGCCATATTGTGAGCTTGTTATGGATTGATCTATGCCTCTTTTGGTGATGCTCCTTTTACACGAATGTAAGTATGCTATGAGTACTTTGTCCACTTGCCAAGTTTGTCAATTTTAGACTTCATATGACCTCTATTCCAAGCTTGCAAACATGCTATGTTGATGTTACTGTTTTGCATTCCCAGATTTCCTCTTAAGTCTGAGAATAAGCTTATATCTTGTTGCATCTTGCCTTGTTGTTTTCCATTGATCTAGGGCTCATATGGAGAAGCTTAGTAATCATGTTTTGCCATGTTTAACCTTTAAGTTAATGACATGCTTTTTTTGCCATGATCTTGCAATATATCATATTTGTTTCATGCCTCCAACATGTCAACATGTTATTCCTGCTCACATGTATGCCATGTTTTCCTCTAAATCATAATCTGTGTTATTAAGTTGCCTTTTTCCTTGATCATCTTGGGTTAAACTTGATGCCTATGAACCAGAACCTCAAATGTTATTTGAAGCGTGTTGTCTGTACTTTGAGTGAATGTCAAGTTTGTGCTTATATGATTCACGTAGCATGTTGTTTCCTTGATTGCAAAGTCCTTAGTTGCTGTTTTGGGCAGATTGTGTTTGCATCTTGTATTGAGTGTATGTGTTGAACCGTTGCTCCGTTTTGAGCGTGCTCTATATGAAACTTGCTTAGTTTTGCATGTAGTTTCATGTTACCTTACTGCACCCATGTTTTGGAGTGTTTGTGATGTCATTTTGCTTGCACTTACATCAATGCCATGTTTAACTTGTTTTGCTCATATCTTCTAGGCCGTAGCTCCGAATTAAACGAACTTTATATGTAACTTGACTAGAAAACCATGTAGATCATCATGGTGCATTTTTACTTGATGTTTAACAACTTCAACATTCTGTTCTAATCAGATCTGGACCAACTTCAAAATTTGCATATGAGGACTTACCGGAATTGTTATATGTTGTTTCCAACCTCATTTAAACTTGCTTTGGTGTGTTGCTCTTGTATGCATCATCTCTTGCCATGAGTAGCCTTATGTAGCCTTGCCATGCATCATACTTGGTTGAGCATCATGTCTTGTTCTTGCTTGTGTGTTTACCATGTTGTTTGCTTCTTTCTGGTTGTGCTCCTTCTCGATAGTTCTTGTTTCGTTGCGATTGTGAGGATTCGTTTGACTACGTGGTTTCGTCTTCTTCATGGACTCGTTCTTCTTCCTAGCGGGATTTCAGGCAAGATGACCATCACCTTGGATCTCACTACTATCTTTGCTATGCTAGTTGTCCCGATGCTATCGCTATGTCGCGCTACCTACCACTTGTTATCAAGCCTCCCAAATTGCCATGAAAACCTCTAACCTTTTTCACCCTTCCTAGCAAACCGTTGTTTGGTTATGTTACCGCTTTTCTCAGCCCCTCTTATAGCGTTGCTAGTTGCAGGTGCAGTTGCAGGTTTTTCCATGTTGGCACATGGATTTCATGGATATCATGGGATATCATAATATATCTTGTTAAATTAATGCATCTATATACTTGGTAAAGGGTGGAAGGCTCGGCCTTATGCTGGTGTTTTGTTCCACTCTTGCCGCCCTAGTTTCCGTCATACCAGTGTTATTTTCCTTGATTTTGTGTCCCTAACACGATGAGGGGTATGGGACCCTCTCGACGTTTCGCTTTGAATAAAACTCTTCCGGCAAGTCCCAACATTGGTTTTACCATTTGCCTAATAACAACTAAAACTTGCATAGGGACTTCCCGGGCCCCGAGGACTTAATTAACAACCCCAGGCCAGTGCTCCTCATGAGTGTTGGTCCTACCTGTCAACCGCCGGTGGCCGCCAGGGGCAACTCTGTTTTTTTGGCCTACCGGAAGTTTGGACATTCCGGTCGTGGCCTGAGACGAGATACGCGCGGCTACTATCAGGGTGTCGGCACGCCGGGAGGTCTTGCTGGATTAGTTTTACCATTGTCGAAATGTCCTGTGCACCAGGATTCTGAGTCTGATCGGGTGTCCCGAGATGGAGGATTGTCTCCGCGGATCGTGAGCTTGTCATGGGCTAAGTTGGGACACCCCTGCAGGGTTTAAACTTTCAAAAGCCGTGCCCGCGGTTATGTGGCAGATGAGAATTTGTTAATATCCAGTTGTAGAGTACTTGAAGTAAACTGTTTTAAAATACACCAACCACGTTGCGTAACCGTGACTGTCTCTTTTCGAGGAAGTTCAAGAGGAGAACACGGTTGGTTTATGTTTGAACGTAAGTAGACATGATCACTTCTTGATCATTACTACTTTATGACCGTTGCGTAGTTTCTCATTTGATTCTTGTATTCGTCAGTTAGCCACCATATTTTGCTTAGTCGCTGATGCAACCTCACCACTTTACCCCTTCCTTACCCATTAAGCTTTGCTAGTCTTGATACCCATGGTAATGGGATTGCTGAGTCCTCGTGGCTCACAGATTACTACAACACCAGTTGCAGGTACAGGTAATGCGATGCTCATGACGCGAGAGCGATGTTTAATGTTTTGGAGTTCTTGTTCCGCTTCTTCTTGTTCGTCAATCTTGGGTTAGGTTCCTGGTCGGCAGCCTGGGCTAGTAGGGTGGATGTCGTTTGAGCTTTTGTTTGTGTTTCATCCGTAGTCGGATGTTGTTCTATGTATGATGTATTGATGTATTCTTGCGGCATTTGTATGCCTTGTATGTATCCCCATCTATTATGTAATGTTGATGTAATGATATCCACCTTGCAAAAGCGCGTCAATATGCAGTTCTATCCTTGGTGGGACCTTCTAGTCTCTTTAGGATAGTGTCGCATATTGGGCGTGACATGCACCTCCCTCTGATATTATTTGCACCAGAAATTCAGAAATATTCAGAAAAAATCGTATTAAATTTTCAGGGCATTCTGAGAACTTTTATTTTTGGGTCATTTTTTATTGCACGGGAAATTCAGAAAACAGACAAAGCATGGCGTTTTATTTTATTTAACTAATAAAAACAGAGAACAAAAGGTAGGGACAGAAGATAGTGCTTACTAAATTCATCAACTTCATACCTCTCAAAAATGATTCATTAATAAGGTTGATCAAGTCTTATTAACAACCACTTTGGATTCACATGAAACCGAAGAACTTTCGTAAATCACTAAGTTACCTCAATGGAGACATGAATGTCCCGAACAATAAGCATTTCATATTTCTTTTTGACAGTAGGTAGAGGTATTTGAAAGCTTTCAATAGTGATTGTCGGAGATTTTTCAATAACATTAATACCATTCACTTGGAATTGTTTCTTCGGAAAGTGCACCGTATGTTCATTACCATTGATATGAAAAGTGACCTTGCTTTTATTGCAATCAATAACAGCCCCTGCAGTATTCAAGAAGGGTCTACCAAGGATAATCGACATGTTGTCGTCCTCAGGCATCTCAAGTATAACAAAGTCAGTCAAAATAGTAACATTAGCAACAACAACGGGCACATCCTCACAGATACCGATTGGTTTGGCAGTTGATTTGTTAGCCATTTGCAAAGATATTTCAGTAGGTGGGAGTTTATTCAAATCAAGTCTTTTATATAAAGAGAAAGGCATAACACTAACACCAGCTCCTAAATCACACAACACTACTAGGGAAAACCCTAGCAGTAGCGCGGGCATTTTGCCTATCAGTAGCGCGGGACGACACGCTACTGATAAGGCGCTACAGCTAACGTGTAGCAGTAGCGCCTGTCATCCCACACTACTGCTATACATGGCTAGCAGTAGCATGCTTTAGTGCAGAGCGCTGCTGCTAATATCTGCAGCGCTTTTTTGCAGGAAGCGCTACTGGTAAGGCAGCGCTACTGCTAACTTTGTTCCCCTCGCTACTGCTAGTTTTATTAGTTTCTGTTTTTTTCTGCATATTTGTTTTGTATTTGAATAGGCTTTATACAATAATCTTTAGCATATCATACACATACAAATGTAATCATAGCATATACATGCAAATAGTCTCATCAAATCATGTCATCATCATAATCATCATCCAACACAAAGTGGTCTCTCGTCATCATCTCGAAAATAGCAATACAAGTCTCAATTACTTGCAACTACATCGTCATCCATCTAAACAATGATATACGCGAGAAGAGCTATCACTTTGAGTGAGAGCGAAACTATGCAGTACATGAGTTCGTATCCCTCTCTCGCATTAGCGTGAACCTAAACTAACTACTGCCTGTCGCTCGAAAACCGGAAACCGGTACACCTGGGCCTGACACTCCGGCCACTCATCGTATATATACTCCTGGCGTAGCACTTCTTCGCCATCGATGATCTATGCACCTGCATCGTCACATGAGTTGTTGATATGCAACATATATAGTTGAGCAACAGAAAGAGACAAACTTGGCAAAAATAGAAGCAACATATCATAAGCATAAATAACAAAGTTGATCGTACCCAAAATGCCCTAACTAGAGTGATCATCGCTAGTCGAGGAGGACGGTTTAATTACATCACAAATAAAGTTTCGTCGTGCATAACTAAAAGTTTCGTCATACAGAAAGTATGGACTAAACGGACACATTGTCATATCTCGACAATCACTCCAACATGTAGTGTCATCCATCCAAGTCAGGGAGATAGTCCCCGAGCCTAGTGAAAGGCTTCAGGTCGAGACGCTGAGCGGCTACCCGTGTTCGGACGTCTTCCCGCGACATTTGTCCTTCTTCGTAGAACATCCCTGTTTTTCCGACGACCTCCTTCATGATGATTTGGGCAAGTTCGCACTGGATGTGATAGAACTCAGCTCGAAGTTGATGATCCTCAATATCTCCTATGTTCTTTGCCCATTGCAGAATATGGGCATCGCCGGATGTAGGTGACATGCGAAGGTTCTGGTGATCCCGTCTGTACTCCAGCATGTGGTGTAGGACATAGAATCCATCATTAAGAGAATCACTCGGTTGCTGGATGCAGCAGAAGTCGGTCTTATGGCCGAAGGCGGGCCTTCCGTCCCTTCTCTTCTTGTCCTTGACCTCTCCACCCCATGCCTCGTAGTAAAACATAGCACTGTCGAGAACAGACTTGATGTGGGTGTAATCCTTTTTGTTAATGTTCTTCGACGAGTCCAAGTAAAGAGCGTGGGAGTATCGGGGGTAGAGGATGATGAGGACGGCGCGCCCGCCGCTGCGCAAAATAAGTACACCTCAAATTAATTAGCCTCCACCGTGCAAATGAATGATTGAAATCGAAGGAAGGATATCCGCGCGGATGACTTACAGGGGATGATAAGGCACGAGAATCGCCTCCTTGTCCTTATTGGCGAGCATGAAATTGACGATGTATTCCCTCGCGTATTCACGGTGCTTTGGGCAGACTCCCAAGAAGCCCTCGTGCATGAAGTACGGGTCAGTGACACAGATATGAGGTATCTTCTCAACCCTGATGATGTAGTTCATGTGCAAGGCATAAAGGCGGACAAACATAAAATCCAGCTTATTCACATGAAACATGTCAAATATGTAATCGAATCGAAGGAAGAACTTCTCCGCGGGGAATGTGTCGACGTACGACAATTTCCGCGGAACGTTAACCACGTAGAGTGGGTATCCTGGATCTTTCGAGGCAATGAGGCCTTTCTCTATCCGCAGCACATCATCATGAAGTCTCCTTAGATCGCCGAATCTGGCCCCTAGCGCTGCTTCAGGTAGGATTGGTTGACCGGGCATATGCCATTTTTCCGCACCGGGGATATCTATACGGTCTTGAACCCGAGGCTGCTGAGGCGGCTGGATCATAGAAGCAGCTTTTTTGCCTTTCCTCGGTCTTTTCCTAGACTACTTTACTACCGGAAGGTCGTCCATAATACGTTCAGCCTCCGGAGACAGCAATTCAGGCACCGACTCATGAGGCTCAAACCCTAAGTAGGCGCCAGTATTGACATACTGTTGAGTGCCATCGTCATCCTCATCCTCATCTATGGCGACGTCACCAGCGACTAATGGAGCCTTTTCCTCACCCCCTCCACTATCACCCAGCACGACAGCTGACGCTAATTGGGTAGGTGAGGTGTTGATGTTCATACCTAACTGTGTGCTCGTGGGTGTGCTCCTAGCCGCCTCCAGACAAAACAGACTCTTTGGCCACAACAGGACCCACCCATTGCAACAATCACCAAGCCGCCGCGGGGTCTCGTCGTCATCCCCCACTAGTACCAGAGGAGCCAAATTCTCGTGGCCCGGTTTGACACTGGCCACGAAAACCTTGAAGACGTCCTAGGGGATCGGCCGGCTGTGGAACAATGGTTCCTTCGGCTCCATTATCGTCGCCTTCCCCACGCCCACCTTCTGGTCGCCGATGGTGTACAATATGGTGCACGGGGTTTCGTCAGCCTGCAAAGAAAAGTCTGCGACGTGAGACATCCAAAAGGCAACGAAAACGTGAGATTATACATTTATTGAAGGGGGCCGGTGTGACAGATACCGTGAGGGCGTCGAGCTCAGCCAAAGACGAAGCACCGCCGAGCACGTCTGGTGCCGGAGCCGGTGCCGGAGCAGGTGTGGGAGCCGGTGCGGGAGCAGGTGCAGGAGCCGGTGTTGGAGCCGGTGCAGGAGCTGGTGCGGGAGCAGGTGCAGCTGCAGGTGCTGGTGCAACGCTAGTCGAGCTACTCCCTAAAAAGTCAGCAAGGGGAAAGTCCGCTGCATTTTTTTCTGGATTTTGCCTGCTCCAATTGAAAACGGCCAGAACCAAGGAAGTAGACATATCTACAAGCACCTGTTTTGCGGCAGCTACCGCTGTTGCGACTGTCTTAGATGATTTCTTCTCAACCGCAATCTCAACCTTCTTGTCGATGTTTTCTTCAGTTAACCTCCGTCTTTCCTTTCTCTCCTCCGTGGTCTCACGGTAGTACTTCTTCCATGTGGCGCCGACTCCGACACCGTGCACGCATCCATATGACGGTCGAGTCTCCACCGGGAGTCGTTTCAATATGTTCAACACCCGGTTGAATGGAGTGTCCCACTTGGGCCTCGCCAACGCCTCAGACGGCAAGTAGCTTTCGGCCGCAATCCTGTGCTGCTCTCTCTGCAAAAGGCACAAGGATAGTTTACAAATATGACTAACGTGCAGTCGAATTGATCAGAAACTAAAATTACCAGCAGTCTCATGAACTCCATCGTGACCGCGTTCGTCTCGAAAACCTTCTTCACTTGGTCCCAACGGTGCCGGGCGCTGAGGACGTCACGCTCCTGCGGGACGGTGAACTCCGCCAAGGGGTCTGGGATGCCCAGACTTGCGGCTTCCGCGTCCTCCTTGGCCCATATGGACCTCTTCCCGCCGTAACCACGGCTTCCGAGGTGGTGGCACCCAATGTTCCTCTGTTGAAGCCCCTTCATGTACTTCGACTTTTTTTTGGCAGCTTCGGCCTCGCAAGCCGCCTTGAATATTTCAAAGTGCTCTGCCGTGATTGTCGGATTATCCTTTACAATCTAGGAGTAGGGTTCCTTTTTGTTGACGATCCGATATTTCACCCTTGATTTCCAGGCGGCCAATGCGTCGCTAAACTTGGTCATGGCGTGTTTGTTTATCTTCTTCATTGTCGGGTCCTTATCTGGATCTTTATAATCCTTTTCATTCCGGCCCGGGAACAAGAATATCTGGTGCAGCTTCTTTAGGAGGGAGGGCCTCATATTATCTATCTTCTGTAGTTTCTCATCGTTGATGGTGGCAGTTGTCCGTATGATGCAGCCTATTTGATTCCCGTAGCACGCGCGCGCTTCCTCGGGCGCGGTTGGCTCAAAATTGCCGTCGTCCACCTTCGTGACCACCAGTCTAGTAGTCCTGAGCTTGTTAGGAAGCTGTTGCCTCTTTGCTTTCGGTTCTATACCGGCTCCGCTAGTCTCTGCGCCGGTCTCAGTCTGAGCGCCGGTCTCGATGCCGGTCTCAGTCTCAGCGCCGGTCTCAGTCTCAGCGCCGGTCTCGATGTTGGTCTCAATCTCCGATGTGACAGGTGGACCCAGCAACATCAACTCTTGATCGTCGGCTTCCCTCAAAAATTCTTCTGCCACCAGGTAGACGTTGTCGCAGTCACCAGAACCCTGTCCTTCATCGTTGCTAGCCATGTTTCCTATGATTAAATCTAGTCAATTAATTCTAGACCTAATAAAATGAATAATGACATAAAAAAAGGCCTATGCTTTGCAGGAACGTTGACTCCTTCCCGGTGCGGCAAATCGCGGGCACTCGATATGTCCTAGTTTGTAGCACAAGTCATGCCGAAATTCACGGAAAATTTCGGCATGACCTTTGCTAAAAAGTGGACAAATCGAGCACCTAAAATTTGCCGGAACGGAAATGAATCAACATTCCGGCAAAACATAGGCCACCCACGCTTTATTCCCTAGAAACAACAAAAGGCCACATGGGCACAATCGAACCACTTCAATGAAAAGATATAACATGACCACTTCAATGAAAAGATAAAATAAACAATAAAAGTCTAGGAAAGATCAACATTATTTTCTCTAATGCTTCTCTGCCTAGGACATAACCCAATTAAATTGCAAAGGAACTCCATTTCTCTAACCCTTCTCACCTAATGCTCTAAAATAAATTTTTCCTCTAACCTAGCGAACCTAGTTAACCTAGCTTGTTAACCTAACGAACCTAATTAACCTAGCTATTTAACCTAGTTAGTTAACCTAGCTTGTTAACCTAACGAACCTAATTAACCTAGCTAGTTAACCTAGTTTACCTAGATAATTAACCTAATTAAAGTAGTTAACCTAGCTAGTTCTCTGTCAAAGCCATAACTAAATTTTTGCACTAACCTAGATAATTAACCTAATTAAACTAGTTAACCTAACTAGTTCTCTGTCAAAGCCCTAACTAAATTTTTGCACTAACCTAGATAATTAACCTAATTAAACTAGTTAACCTAGCTAGCTAGTTCTCTGTCCAATGTTTGTGCTATGCATGAGAGAGAGAGGAGGGGTGGGGGCTTATAGAGGATGGCTCCGGTCATGGCGAGGGAGGCAGTGGTGGCGAGGGAGGCAGGGGCGTCTCCGGTGATGGCGAGGGAGGCAGTTGTGGCGAGGGAGGCAGGGCATCGAGGGTGGCTCCGCTGGCGCCAAGGGCGGCTCCGGTGGCGTTGATGAGGCCACGCGGCTCCGGTGGCGTCGACGGCACGCGGCTCTGGTGGCTCCGGGGGCGTTGACGTCGGTAGGAGACGGCGACGAAGTAGGGCGACGGCGAATTGGGGAGACGGCGGCGAAGTGGGGCGAGAGATTTGGGGGAGAAGTGGTGGCCGGGGGGAAACCGCTTTTGGGTTAAGTCAAACTTATCGGTAGCGCGTTTCCGTAAAAGCGCTATAGCTATGTTAGCTATAGCGCTTTTCAGTAAACGCGCTACTGCTATAGCTATGTATTTTCCTTTTCTTTTCTTATTTCCTTTTCTCTTTCTATAGCGGGGGTCTAAACAAGCGCTACTGCTACGTTATCTATAGCGCCTCTGATGAACAGACGCTACTGCTATTCCTTTCTCCTTTTCATTTATTTTTCTTTACATTTTTTTCCTTTCTCCTTTTTTTATTTCTTTCATTTTCATTTACTTTTCTATTTGTTTTTCATTTAATTTTCTTTTCATTAGCAGCAGCGCGTTTCACAGTAAACGCGCTGCTAAAATAAACTTAGCGGTAGCGCTCTTTCTAGAAGACCGCTACTACTATATGTAGCCTATCGGCTTAGTCGTGAGAATTTTAGTAGTAGCGCTTTTAAAAGTAGACGCGCTACTGCTACGTTTGTGTCTGTAGTGCGTTTATCCTGCACGCGCTACTGCTATTTAGCAGTAGCGCCCATTTTTAACAAGCGCTACTGCTAAAGTTCTGTGTATAAGGTTTTCACATAATTCTTTTTGATGGAGCAAGGTATAGTTGGTGTTCTCGGATCTCCAAGTTTTTTAGGTACTCCATCTTTAAAAGTATAATTAGCAAGCATAGTGGAGATTTCAGCTTCCGGTATTTTTCTCTTATTAGTGATGATGTCTTTCATATACTTTGCATAAGGAGGCATTTTCAAGATATCAGTCAAGCGAGTACGCAAAAAGACTGGTCTCAGCATTTTAGCAAAGCGTTCAAATTCTTCATCATCTTTCTTTTTAGTTGACTTAGGTGGAAAAGGCATAGGCTTTTGAACCCACGGTTCTCTTTCTTTACCATGTTTTCTAGCAATGTAATCTCTTTTATCATACCTTTTATTCTTAGGTTGTGGGTTATCAAGATCAACAGGTGGTTCTATCTCAACATCATTGTCTGGTTCTTTTTCATTATTTGGTTGAGTGTCTTCATGAACATCATCATTATCTTTTTCATTATCACTAGGTGAGTGTTCATTACCAGATTGAGTTTCAGCATTAGAGATAGAAGTTTCATTATCATTATCAGGAGGTTTTTCTATTTCAGTTTCACTAGAAGCATGCAAAGTCCTATCATTTTTCTTCTTCTTTTTCTTTCTAGAAGGACTAGGTGCATCGGTGTTAACTCTTTGTGAATCTTGTTCAATTCTTTTTGGGTGTCCCTCAGGATAAAGTGGTTCCTGAGTCATTTTACCTCCTCTAGTTGCAACTCTGACAGCAAAGTCATGTATATTATTATTCATTTCATCAAGCAATTCTCTTTGAGATCTAGCAACTTGTTTTAACTGAGTTTGAACCCACTACACCACGACACTGATGTAAGGACTAAAAAACTGCCAGGAGAAGTCTTTTTAAAGCGCAGGTGAACTGCCGGGACAGTAGTTCTCCCGGCAGATAGAACAGCCACGAGAACGGCTGCCGGGGTTTACTTGTCCCGGCAGATAAACTTCTCTCGGCAGTTAATCTGCCATGGCCCATTTATTTCCCGGCAGTTTTACTGCCAGCACAAACAAGTTGGCCTGGCAGATAATACGCCATCATGCTTTGTTTCACCAACAATCTATTCTGTTATAGGAAACATATCCCCAATTTAGTATCCAATCACAATATGCCTAGGCATCATACATCATTTCACTCAAGATTCAATAGCAGACCTGAAACACATTCAAACTAAAAATTCAAGATTTCAACATCCATAGATGTGTTCAGTAGCAACCAACCACATCGGTAAACATAATTTACATGCGACAATAAGATGTCATGTCTTCAAACTAAGCTACACTAACGGTTTGAGCTTGACATATGGCTACAACTATGTCTAGGAAACAATGGCATGTTCACACTTCTGTATATTTCAGCACAGCCGTTTGTCAAATGACATTGCCATTTTCATGAGATGTTCTAAAAACCAGACTCGCCATCATCATGTGAAACTGCATTATTCAAAGATGGCCCCATGTCACCAGCAGAAGAGCACCAAACTTGCAATGCTTGAAAGATCACAGATTGATAGCCTCACCCCACCTGATTGTGTTGTCATTATGAACAAATGAATCACCATGTAGACATCCTAGCTCACTAGTACAACTACATGTTAACCATATGATCTTCCAGTGTGATGCCAACCTAAACAGTTAAGATGGTACAGATGAAAAAAAACTAACAGAAGATGCTGGATGTAATGAGATAACCATTTAAAGAAAACTTTGGATTAATATAACCACTAAAAGCATTGAATCTTTACAACATGGAGCACTGGCAATGAATCTTTGCAATAATTGATTTCAGAGAATTAAAACGTTATAGAAAGCTAACAAATCATATGTCAATTAATGTGTGTCGTTGTAAAAAATCATAACATAAAAGAAACAACATGTGTTCAGAGATGAGAACAATGTTACAAAAAAGAATTCTGCTGACTTTGATCACTTAACAGCACAATGAAGTGTCTCCCTAGTAAAGACAACAAAACAAATAAGTTGTACCCAAGAGTGTAAAATACAGTAATAAAAGAGCATTTGGTATACTTTTAATGGCGGAATACATTAACTGGGTGATTATGGGAGGATAACAAATTGAAAAATATCATATATGAATCATGTTTTAAATATACAATAGTGCGGAAAGCAATCAGAAGGGGTCGCACCATACTTTAGATGTGCAAAATTGTTTCCATGAAACTTACTAAAATTCAATGTATCTAAGAAAGTAAACCATAGATGGTATTCAGGTACATACGTGAGATTTAAGAACAAACCAAAACAGGACTTCAATTCCTGTTCATTAGACCAGAAAAGCAGACAATAAATAAGATGCAATGTACAGTAGTAGAAATTTATGTGTACAGATGAGGACATATTCCTGACATGTACTGATTATGGGCTCTGTTATTAGGGGAAGGCATTAGGAGATAATATAGCAGCGTGTGAATGAGTATACTTTCATGTGAGGTTACACAGAGACTTGCAAGGTAGCAGAGAGCGCCCGTCTAGTTTAGTCCAGAGCTACTGTAGACTATTACGGAAGCCACATTTTTTGTCAGAAAATAAGCATTATTATTCTCTCATCTGCTCACTTTGGACAAAATATTATTCCCTTTTTATCATAGGCGATCAGTACAATTGCAGCAATGCATAGCTGCAATAAGACATGTTATATAAAATCATAACAAATACAAAAGAAAAGAAAGGGAGATTACTTACTGTTTCTTTTACATTTACATCTACACATAACAGAAGGCCGCAACTCTAGAATCAATGAACCTGCTCAAAAGTTACATAAACCAAATACTCTCAAGTATCCGCCGTCAACCTACAAAACCATCAAGAATAGTTTTCTGACATTATGAAAACAAGGTATGAAGTTTGAAGTTTGTTTTTACAGAAAGCACTGCAGTCCAGTCCACAACTGAACGTACATTTTTTTACAGAAAAAGTAACCTTTATTAATCCACAACCTGTTACAAGTTTAGGCAAAATTAAAGATAGGGGTTCTTCCAGCCACCTATTCAGAGAGGAGCAGCATCTATAACTGAAACAGACATAAAACATGTTTAACATGCACTAAATTAGTCACGTGAGTATGAGGAGAATTAAAGAACTAGCATGTATGTGCATGATGAATTGATGATAGCAACTCCCTCTGTAACTCAACCCCCCTATACATCTCATTATTCTACACACAAATCCTTCAAAGACAAGGGGGAAAAGGATCCCAACATTCATTATATGTCTTCAGTACCTGTAAACAGAAAATCTATGAGTACAATTCCTTTCGTGAATTCGTGATAATTAGATCAGCTCCTCCAAGCAACCACAACAATCAATAGCAACCCAAAAAGGCATATCCTCCATGAGGAGGGCCACGGGAAAAAGGAGAGAACTGATACAGGGCGTGCTCGGTATAAGATTCCTCATAAGGAGAGGAGAGGTTCACAGCCTTAGGAAGGAAAACTCACCTGCATCTGGTTTCCACCTTGACAGATCTGAGCTGCCTTTTGTACCAGCGTAGTGATGAGCACGCACTGCGCTCGCCGTCGGGGTGGAGGAAGCCTACCCATGGTCATCAGATGGAGGTCCGCGGGGATGTAGAGCGTGGCGGCATGGTGGTGGCGCGACGACCCAGAGATGGTAGAGGAGCCAAGAAGCACCGCTTCCTCTGGTGATTGCCGTCGGCGGGCTTGCGGCACGATGGAGGGGCTCGGTGCTGCCGTCGGATCTGGTGCTGGGGAGGGAGGCAAGCGTCGAGCACCGACGGCGTTGACCAATCTCGATGGCGGAGCCCAAGGGTGGACAGCGATGTCCACCTCGCACACCAGATGGGTGTGGAGGGAGGCGACGTCGACCTCGATGCGCCTGCACCATTAATATTGGTGGAGGTTGAACAGGTTAGCGGTGGAGGGGGCTGTAGAGGGCGGAGGGGCTCAGCGGTGGCGTCGGTCCAACGGGAGGGCTGAGATGGGGAGGAGGGTTTGATTTGGGGCATAACTGGTGGGGGCGGCGCCTATAACGTTTTTCTGTGAATATTTTCAGTCCCTCGCGCGCTCTCTCGCGCCAGCGGGTTTGGGCCGAGTAATTTCAGTCTCGCGCCACGGGGACAGTCTCGCTCAGGTGGGCCATGCTCAAATTCTCCCGGCAGTTTATCTACCATTGAATCCTTCTACCGGCAGTAAAACAATCCCCAACAGTTAATTTGCCTTTAATCTAGTATTTCTCATGGCAGTTAACAACCCCTAATTAAGTGTTGTGGTGTAGTGACCATAGAAGCATGTTTTCCAACACCTCTAACATCATTTGAGATTCTAAACAACAAGTCACTCAAGCGAGCAATCATATCAGAATTATATTTCAATTGTTTCATAACATTTGCATTGAAGTGATCTTGTTTCCTAATTTAGTTTTCAAACTCATAAAGGCGTTGGCTAAGATGCATATTGTGAGGATTGTCATTATCATTGAACTTCATTAGAGAATTTACCTCTACCACCTTAGGCAGTGGTGGTGTATTAAGCCCATGTATTTCTTCAATAGGAGGTACATTTTTAACATCCTCAGCTTTAATACCTTTTTCCTTCATAGATTTCTTTGCCTCTTGCATATCTTCAGGACTGGGATATAATATACCCCTCTTCTTCGGAGTGGGTTTAGGCGGTGGTTCAGGAAGAGTCCAATCATCATAATTTTTCAATATGTTATTCAATAATTCTTCAGCTTGCCCAACAGTTCGTTCCCTGAAAACACAACCAGCACAACTATCTAGGAAGTCCCTAGAAGCATCGGTTAGTCCATTATAGAAGATATCAAGTATTTCATTTTTCTTAAGAGGATGATCAGGCAAAGCATTAAATAATTGGCAAAGCCTCCCCCAAGATTGTGGGAGACTGTCTTCTTTAATTTGCACAAAGTTAAATATTTCCTGTAAGGCAGCTTGTTTCTTATGAGCAGGGAAATATTTTTCAGAGAAGTAATAAATCATATCCTGGGGACTACGCACACAACCTGGAGCAAGAGTATTGTACCAAGCTTTAGCATCACCCTTTAATGAGAATGGAAATAATTTGAGAATAAAGTAATAGCGGGTTTTCTCATCATGAGTAAAAAGGGTGGTTATGTCATTCAACTTAGTAAGATGTGCCACAACAGTTTCAGTTTCATAACCATGGAAAGGATCAGATTCAACCACCCCCCCCCCCCCCCCCCCCCCCCCCCCCCCCCCCCCCCCCCCCCCCCCCCCCCCCCCCCCCCCCCCCCCCCCCCCCCCCCCCCCCCCCCCCCCCCCCCCCCCCCCCCCCCCCCCCCCCCCCCCCCCCCCCCCCCCCCCCCCCCCCCCCCCCCCCCCCCCCCCCCCCCCCCCCCCCCCCCCCCCCCCCCCCCCCCCCCCCCCCCCCCCCCCCCCCCCCCCCCCCCCCCCCCCCCCCCCCCCCCCCCCCCCCCCCCCCCCCCCCCCCCCCCCCCCCCCCCCCCCCCCCCCCCCCCCCCCCCCCCCCCCCCCCCCCCCCCCCCCCCCCCCCCCCCCCCCCCCCCCCCCCCCCCCCCCCCCCCCCCCCCCCCCCCCCCCCCCCCCCCCCCCCCCCCCCCCCCCCCCCCCCCCCCCCCCCCCCCCCCCCCCCCCCCCCCCCCCCCCCCCCCCCCCCCCCCCCCCCCCCCCCCCCCCCCCCCCCCCCCCCCCCCCCCCCCCCCCCCCCCCCCCCCCCCCCCCCCCCCCCCCCCCCCCCCCCCCCCCCCCCCCCCCCCCCCCCCCCCCCCCCCCCCCCCCCCCCCCCCCCCCCCCCCCCCCCCCCCCCCCCCCCCCCCCCCCCCCCCCCCCCCCCCCCCCCCCCCCCCCCCCCCCCCCCCCCCCCCCCCCCCCCCCCCCCCCCCCCCCCCCCCCCCCCCCCCCCCCCCCCCCCCCCCCCCCCCCCCCCCCCCCCCCCCCCCCCCCCCCCCCCCCCCCCCCCCCCCCCCCCCCCCCCCCCCCCCCCCCCCCCCCCCCCCCCCCCCCCCCCCCCCCCCCCCCCCCCCCCCCCCCCCCCCCCCCCCCCCCCCCCCCCCCCCCCCCCCCCCCCCCCCCCCCCCCCCCCCCCCCCCCCCCCCCCCCCCCCCCCCCCCCCCCCCCCCCCCCCCCCCCCCCCCCCCCCCCCCCCCCCCCCCCCCCCCCCCCCCCCCCCCCCCCCCCCCCCCCCCCCCCCCCCCCCCCCCCCCCCCCCCCCCCCCCCCCCCCCCCCCCCCCCCCCCCCCCCCCCCCCCCCCCCCCCCCCCCCCCCCCCCCCCCCCCCCCCCCCCCCCCCCCCCCCCCCCCCCCCCCCCCCCCCCCCCCCCCCCCCCCCCCCCCCCCCCCCCCCCCCCCCCCCCCCCCCCCCCCCCCCCCCCCCCCCCCCCCCCCCCCCCCCCCCCCCCCCCCCCCCCCCCCCCCCCCCCAACTCCTCACCGACGAGCGAGCCTACGAAGGAATTACTCACTCCCGGTGGGGAGCATTATGGAATTGGTGATGGAGAAGGGTTGGTGATGATGAAGAACGAAGATAACCCTCTCCGGAGCCCCAAACGGACTCCAGATCTGGCCTCCCGATGAAGAACAAGATGTGACAGCGGCTCCGTCTCGTGGAGCATGATAATTCTTTCTCCCTGATTTTTTCTGGAAAAATAGGATTTTATAGCGTCGGTTTCAGGGTCTGCAGGGCCACCAGGTGGGTTGTGCCCAGCCAGGTGCCCCCCTCTGGTGGGTCTTGGCTCCAAAAATTCTTATTTATTATATAAAAATTCCTCGCAAAGTTTCATTCCATTCCGAGAAACTTTTATTTCTGCACAAAAACAACACCATGGTAGTTCTACTGAAAACAGCTTTAGTCCGGGGTTAGTTTCATTCAAATCATGCAAATTAGAGTCCAAAACAAGAGGAAAAGCGTTAGGAAAAGTAGATACATTGGAGACGTATCACTCCCCCGTCAATGCACATGGCCTCTATTGCCTTCTGGAATTCCAGTTCACTAGACTCATCATCATCCTCATCCTCACTCTCATCGTCTTCTTTTTTTTTCTTTGCCCCTGGCGGGCTTTTCTTTCTTCTGATTGGCATTGCCGCAGCGTCCACCTCGACCACCGCAACCTTTCTTACTGGATCCACCTGTACTATCCTGGCCCTTTTCCTTGTCCTGCTTCTCGTACTCAGCTTTCTATTTTCACAACTAGCTGTTCAACTTGACAGCACTCCTGGAGGTCGTGACCTTTAGTATGGTGGATTTCGCAGTACGACCCGACAGATTTGCCGGCCTTCTGCCCCGCTGCCGCAACCTGGCAATCAGCCCATGCAGCTGCTTCCTTGCCGGTGCTTTCTGTCTTGGTTTTCCTGGCAAGGCTAGAATCGCCGGATCCCTCTACAGCCATAACTGACTTGCCATTGCACTTTCTATTACGCTTTGACCTTTCTTCTTTGGGGCGGCAGCATCATCATCATCAGAGTCAACTTCAATGCTAGCACCTTCCTCTGGAAGCCTTCTCTCCTCTTCAGCCTGCGCACACATGTCCGCCAACATGTATAGTTCATTGATGGTCTTCGGCAACCGTACGTGCATCTTTTCCCGCATCTTGCGGTTGCGCATGTTCATGTGGAATGCGGCAATTACAGTTGTCGGGTGCACATCCGGGATGCTACAGTGTACACAACTAAACCTCTAAATGTACCTACACATATCTTCTCCTTCTTTTTGTGGGATCACTTGCAAGTCACTAGGCAACCCGGGGCTTTTCTGTCCTCCGGTAAACGCACTAACAAATTTGTTGGATAGATCTGGCCACAAGGATATGGTGTTCTCTGGCAAGTTCATCAGCCAAGCTCTCACATTGGGCTTGAACACCAATGGGAAATAGTTGGCTAAACTCTTTTCATCCCTTCCTCCGGCAGCCTGTACAACAATTGTGTAAATGCCTAAGAATTATGTCGGGTTTAGTTTGCCGTCGTACTTTTCCAGAACTTCAGGCTTGAACGTGCGGACGGACGGCCAACATACTTGGCACAGATCACATGTGAAGGCAGGGCACCCAACCTCGTAAGGCAGGTACCTGCCAACAACAGGCGCTGGCTCGTCGACGATTGGGCTGTTGCACTCGGCTCACTGACCACGCGCCTCCTGGCATTGTTGGATGGTGGTGCGAGCATCTTCTGCTCGTCTTTCCAGTAGCACTTATCGCTGATCTTGTTGCATCTGCGGACCCGAGTAGGCCATTGAAACATCGTCGGGCTATGCGTTCCGCTTGGTCTGCCATGATTGCCTACGCTGCTGTTAGGTTTGCTGCCATGGAGGTGATTGCACATCGTTAGTGCACCGCCCACCACAGGGCCATCAGTTTGAGCTACAGGCGCAGTTGGCGGGCGCCACGAGGGTTCCGCCAACTGGGATTTCTTCATGTCGGCAAACTTGATCAAGCTCCGGATAGTGGTTCTCCACTCGTCTATTTTGTCAGGTACTGGAGGGAAATCCAACGGCATCTAAGCTCGCGCCATCGCTTCTGTTGCTGTAGAAGGCATGTTGGAGCATGAAGAATGTGACGTCGCTCGACTCCTGGCAGAGCCAGCAGGAGCGCTGTTATGATCTTGTCGCTGTGTTGCGGGGCCGATAGTAGGCTGGCGTGGCGGGAGTGGTGAATGAAGATTTTTGACCTGATCGACATACGTCTTGCCGTGCGGGCGCTGTTATGGAGGTACAACAATGCCGCTTGGCGTCATGTTGCGCCCATCTATCGATAGACATGGCATGTGTCTCAATGTCGTTCCCCTGGTCACCGCCGTCGGGGTCGTCGCAGCGGGAGGGTCGCGGCTCGCGCTCGACCGGAAAGGGTCGCTCTGATGGCTTCTTTCGCCGGTACGTTGAGGAGGCAGGGGTCGCGGGCCCGCACCATTGTTGCTATCTCCGCCGGAGGGCCGAGGCAGATTTCCACCTGCGGCGTCTCCTCCGCCCGTCTCCGCCATTGTGGGCACGATGACTGCACCTCCTGTGCCGGCCGCGCCCACCGTGGTGTCCGCACCGTCCTCGGTGGCGGCACCGCCTACGCCGCCCGCATACGCGTGTGGTGGGAGTTTGGATGTTGAAGGTTAAGTCGTAATGGAGCCCTTCTTCTTGGGCACCATGAAAGATGAAGAAGATGCTAAACTCGATGAAGTCGACATGCCACTCGTCGCCTTAGTTCACGCTGGTGCAATCCCTACCTGGTGCGCCAAAGATGTCGGCGTGGGGCCGGTGATCTATGGGGTGATGCTGCCCCTTTCTGGTTTAGCAAGGGGGGTGTACGTGGCGCAAAGAGCAAGAACGGCGCGGGACGCAGCAGTTTTTACCTAGGTTTGGGCCACTGAGAAGCGTAAAACCCTACTCTTGCTTTTGGTGTATTGATGGGTGTGTGCGCGAGTACACGGAGCGCTCTCTACCCGCAAGGTGCGAAGAGAGGCTACTACACATGTACGTATGCGTGGGGTTGCTAAGAATTTGAACCCTTGTAAAGGTTTCCCTGGCCCTCCTTTTATAGCTCAAGGGGTTACCACAGTGGCAAAAAGGGTCATTACATGATGATTAGATAGAAACAGAACTATCATACATAACTCTGCTAGTCAGGACAAAATGCATTAAATGCATCGCTAGGTGTCACAAGGAGGAGTCCCGGGAAGGTTGCCGCACCGCTTGCTCAACTACCTCCTATTAGCCTGACACGCCATTAGGACGGGTGTTGATAAAGGTAATTCCTCTTCCAGCGGGCTGCCACGTGCCCGACAAGCCTCACCAAATCACTTGCAGGCTCGACACCTCAGCGATGGGTGACTACCTGCTTGGTGAGGTCGAGCGATGATGGTAGGCGAAGCCTTGCCTGGTCCAGCACCGGCGGGCCTTCGTCTTGCTGGTCCTACCATGCCGGTAAGGGCCTACTTCTCATGCTTCATCTCTGTAGTTTGTCTTGGTCTTCTTGATGCGCTCTTTGATCTCTCGAGGAGCTCCTTCCTTGACTTGGGAGCTTCCATTGAGGTGTTCGTTTGGCAGGAGAGCTACTACTTGCCTGTGCATAAGTCTGGGTATTACGCACCCATGTTTAATACGTCGACACTCTATCATGAAGAACATGGTGCTACTTTGAAGCACAACTGTGGAAAAGTATAGTAACATTATCCCTTCTCCCTTTTTCTCTCATTCGTTTTCCTTTTTTTCTCTTTTTTTTGTTGGGCACTTTGGCCTCTTTTTTTCTTGGGCTCATTTGGCCTCCTTTTTTTCGTCCGGAGTATCATCCTGACTTGTGGGGAATCACAGTCCCCATCATCCTTTCGTCACATGGACAATGCTCTAATAATGGTGATCATCACACTTTTATTTACTTACAACTCAATACTAGAACAAAAATATGAGTCTATATGAATGCCTCCGGCGTTGTACTAGGATGTGCAAGGATCTAGCATAACATGTATAAAAATATGAATGGTGGTCGAGCCACAAATACTATGTTAACTATATGATCATGCAAAGAAATATGACAATGATGATATGTTTCATAATAAAGCGGAACGGTGGAAGTTGCATGGCAATATATCTCGGAATGGCTATGGAAATGCCATAATAGGTAGGTATGGTGGTTGTTTTGAGGAATATATAAGGAGGCTTATGTGTGATAGAGCGTATCATATCATGGGGTTTGGATGCACCGGAGAAGTTTGCACCACAACTCGAGGTGAGAAGGGGCAATGCACGGTACCGAAGAGGCTAGCAAAATGCGGAAAGGTAGGAGTGCATATAATCCATGGACTCACATTAGTCATAAAGAACTAACAAACTTATTGCAAGAGTTTATTAGCCCTCGAAGCAAAGTACTACTACGCATGATCCTAGGGGGATATATTGGTAGGAAAAGACCATTGCTCGTCCCCGACCGCCACTCATAAGGAAGACAATAAAAAATAAACCATGCTCCAATTTCTTAGCATAACGAGAGACCATACGTGCATGCTTCGGGAATCACAAACCTTAACACCAATATTCTTACTAAACCACAATTACTCACTAGCATGACTCTAATATCACCATCTTTATATCTCAAAACAAATGCAAATAATCAAACTTCTCATATATTCAGTGATCTTCATGAACGTTTTTATTATATCCCTCTTGAATACCCATCATATTATGACTAAATTCATAACCCAAGCAAATTGCCATACTATTTATAAGACTCTCAAAATAATATAAGTGAAGCATGAGAGTTCAATTTCTTTAAAATATAGCCACCGTCATGCTCTAAAAGATATAAGGTAAGTACTAGAGCAACTGCCTAGCTCAAAAGATATAAGTGAAGCTCAAAGGGTATTCTAATAAATTCATGATTATTGTGTGTCCCTCTCAAAAAGGTGTGTCCAGCAAGGATGATTGTGGCAAACTAAAAAGCAAATAAAGCGAAGACTCATATAATACAAGACGCTCCAAGCAAAAGACATATCATGTAGTGAATAAAAATATAGCCTCAAGTAATTTACAGATGGATTGAGACAAAATAGGGGATGCCATCCGTGGCATCCCGAAGCTTATACGCTTTTTTGTCCTTGAATATTACCTTGGAGTGCAATGGGCATCCCCAAGCTTAGCCTATTGACACTCCTTATTTCTTAGCACATCGAAACTTCACTCAAAACTTGAAAACTTCACAACACAAAACTCAATAGAAAACTCATGAGATCCATTAGTATAATAAAGAAAATCACCACTTTTAAGTACTGTTGTAAACTCATTCCAATTTTATATTTGCATTACATCTACTGCATTCTAGCTTCACCATGGTTCATACCCCCCAATACAACCCATAGATTCATTAAAACAAGCGAACAACACAATAAAAACAGAATATGTCTAAAACAGAACAGTCTGTAGTAATCTGGACATTATCCAAACTTCTGGAACTCCAAAATTATGAAAAATTAGGAAAATGTGGGCAATCTGTATATCAATATTGTGTAAAAATTCAAAATTTTGTCACGCTCCAACAAATCTTAACAATTCTGCTACTGGACGCAAAAGTTTATGTTTCTTTCACAGAATCAAATCAACAATCTTCCAAATCATCCCAAAAGTCTTACTTAGCACAAACACTAATTAAAACAAAAGAACACCATCATAATCAGAATTATAATGGTATATTTATTGAAAAGCAAGAAAAGCATAAATTATTGGGTTGCCTCCGAACCAGCGCTTTTGTTTTACGCCCCTAGCTAGGCATATAGCATAGATCTAGGTTTTGTCATCTTTGGTATCCTTTGCCATAGATGCATTTTTATTGGGAGGTTTATCAAATATAACATGAAACACATCATCCATAGAAATATTTAGCATTAGCAAGTTTCCCATATGCAAATCCCCCTTGATTACAGGCTACAATCCAAGAATATTGTTGATTAACATCATTTTATTGGGAGGTTTTTCAAATATAACATGAAACACATCATCCATAGAAATATTTAGCATTAGCAAGTTGCCCATATGCAAATCCCCCTTGATTACAGGCTACAATCCAAGAATATTGTTGATTAACATCATTGAAAACTTGTTGGATCATACTCAAAAGAGAAACTTCCTTTTCAAGGTTCTCATCAAAGATGCAATCGTTGCGCATTAAATACCTTAATAAATAATCACTATTATAAAGTATCTCATCTATTACCTGTTTTTCACGATTCATACCATAAAAGTCAAAGATTTCCCAAGCCTCCCGCACTATGTGATCAAAGTCATTCATATGGACAAGGGTGGCTATATTTTTAGCTCTAGGATCTTTTATAACATGCAACTCATAAAGCAATCTTTGCAATGTAGGATGAGTGCGAATAAATCTTCTCTCAAGTTTAAGAACAAGTGCGGAAATAGCTTCTACATAAGTTTTAGTTCTTTAAATATTGGAGCATCATCACAAGTCAAAGTTCCAATGCAATTAAAGAATTCTTGGATGACACTTTTTCCTATAACATTCCCGTGTCCAAAGAGAAAAGTTTTGGCATCAAGATTAGTGCAACTTCCAATTTTAGGAGTTCTACCATCATCCGTTTCTCCCATACCAAAATCACTCATGATAGAATTTTCAAGGCAAGCAATCTAGCACACAAGCAAACAAGAAGCAAACGAAAAGGCAAACTTAAAGAAGGCAAATAAAAAGGCACATATTTTTGTATTTTTTTGAAAACGTTCTAGAAGTGGGGGAGAAGAAAACGAGAGGCAAATGGCAAAAAATGTAAATGCAGGAGATGAGATTTTATGATAGGTACTTGGTAGGCTTGATGTAGATCCTCCTTGGCAGTGATGCCAAAAATTGGCAAGTTGACGGGAGACTATCTTGCCGTGAATCCTCGCCTGCAACGGTGCCAGAAATTCTTCCTGCTAGTTCTTGAGCTTGCAATGATTTTTCCCTTAAAGAGGAAAGGGTAATGCAACAAAGTAGATATAAGTATTCCGCTCAGTTAAGAACCAAGGTATCAATCCAGTAGGAGGAACACACAAGTCTCCAATAATTGCACCTACACAAACAAACAAATAATTGCACCCAACACGATAAAGGGTTGTGTAGGATCAAAAGTATGTCTAGAGGGGGGGTGATTAGACTACTTGACCAATTAAAAATCTAGCCTTTTCCCAATTTTAGTTCTTGGCAGATTTTAGAAGCTTAGCACAAGTTAAGCAATCAACCTACACATGCAATTCTAAGAGTGTAGCAGCGGAAAGTAAAACAATTGCATATGAAGGTAAAGGGAGGAGATTGAGGGAGCAAACGCAATGTTGACACGGAGATTTTTTATCCATGGTTCCGATAGGTGGTGCTATCATACATCCACGTTGATGGAGACTTCAACCCCCGAAGGGTAACGGTTGCATGAGTCCACGGAGGGCTCCACCCATGAAGGGTCCACGAAGAAGCAACCTTGTCTATCCCACCATGGCCGTCGCCCACGAAGGACTTGCCTCACTCGGGTAGATCTTCCCCCCCCCCCCCCCCCCCCCCCCCCCCCCCCCCCCCCCCCCCCCCCCCCCCCCCCCCCCCCCCCCCCCCCCCCCCCCCCCCCCCCCCCCCCCCCCCCCCCCCCCCCCCCCCCCCCCCCCCCCCCCCCCCCCCCCCCCCCCCCCCCCCCCCCCCCCCCCCCCCCCCCCCCCCCCCCCCCCCCCCCCCCCCCCCCCCCCCCCCCCCCCCCCCCCCCCCCCCCCCCCCCCCCCCCCCCCCCCCCCCCCCCCCCCCCCCCCCCCCCCCCCCCCCCCCCCCCCCCCCCCCCCCCCCCCCCCCCCCCCCCCCCCCCCCCCCCCCCCCCCCCCCCCCCCCCCCCCCCCCCCCCCCCCCCCCCCCCCCCCCCCCCCCCCCCCCCCCCCCCCCCCCCCCCCCCCCCCCCCCCCCCCCCCCCCCCCCCCCCCCCCCCCCCCCCCCCCCCCCCCCCCCCCCCCCCCCCCCCCCCCCCCCCCCCCCCCCCCCCCCCCCCCCCCCCCCCCCCCCCCCCCCCCCCCCCCCCCCCCCCCCCCCCCCCCCCCCCCCCCCCCCCCCCCCCCCCCCCCCCCCCCCCCCCCCCCCCCCCCCCCCCCCCCCCCCCCCCCCCCCCCCCCCCCCCCCCCCCCCCCCCCCCCCCCCCCCCCCCCCCCCCCCCCCCCCCCCCCCCCCCCCCCCCCCCCCCCCCCCCCCCCCCCCCCCCCCCCCCCCCCCCCCCCCCCCCCCCCCCCCCCCCCCCCCCCCCCCCCCCCCCCCCCCCCCCCCCCCCCCCCCCCCCCCCCCCCCCCCCCCCCCCCCCCCCCCCCCCCCCCCCCCCCCCCCCCCCCCCCCCCCCCCCCCCCCCCCCCCCCCCCCCCCCCCCCCCCCCCCCCCCCCCCCCCCCCCCCCCCCCCCCCCCCCCCCCCCCCCCCCCCCCCCCCCCCCCCCCCCCCCCCCCCCCCCCCCCCAATCATTGAGCTTTCCTGAAATGTTTATCTTGAAATAGCATTAGCTCAATGAGCTATATGTTGTTAGGAATTACCAAAACCACCCAGGGATAGTTGCACTTTCAGGTTGTCAATCCCTTCACGGTTACTTGCAAAGATGAGATCAAATAGTGATAGATATAAAAGATAAGTAAAATTGTGAAACTAAATAAAAGTAAATAAATTGCAACAAGGTATTTTTGTGTTTTTGATTTTGTAGATATGAAAATAATATGTTAAAAGATAGACCTGGGGGCCATACTTTTCACTAGAGACTTCTCTCTTGAAAGAAAGCATACGGTGGGTAAACAAATTACTATTGAGCAATTGATAATAAAGTGCATAGTTATGACGATATCCAAGGCAATGCTCATGTATATAGGCATCACGTCTGAGAAAAGTAGACCGACTCCTGCCTGCATCTACTACTATTACTCCACACATCGACCGCTATCCAGCATGCATATAGTGTATTAAGTTAATAAGAACGGAGTAACGCTTTAAGAAAGATGACATGATGTAGAGGGATAGATCCAATCAATATGAACAAACCCCATCTTTTTATCCTTAATGTCAACAACACAAATACGTGTCATGTCCCTTCCTGTCAGTGGGATTGAGCACCGCAAGATTGAACCCATTACAAAGCACCTCTCCAATTGCAAGAAAAATCAATCTAGTTGGCCAAGCTAAATAATAGATCGGAGAAAAATACTAAGCTATATAAATCATGCATAAAAGAGTTCAGAGAAGACTCAAATAATATTCATAGATAATCTGATCATAAACACACAATTCATCGGATCTCAACAAAAAAACTGCAAAAGAAGATTACATCGAATAGATCTCCAAGAACATCGAGGAGAACATTGTATTGAAGATCAAAGAGAGAGAGAGAGAGAGAGAACAAGCCATCTAGCTACTAGCTATGGACCTATAGGTCTCTGGTAAACTACTCACACATCATCGGAAGTCAGCAAGGTTGGTGTAGAAGATCTCCTTGATCGAATCCCCCTCCGGCAGAGTACCGAAAAAGGTCCCCAGATGGGATCTCATGAAGACAGAAACTTGTGGCGGCAACAAAGTATTTTTGGTGTGCCCTCTAGTCTTCGAGGAATATTTGGTTATTTATAGAAGAAGAATTAGGGTTAGAGGAGCCACGGGGGGCCCACAAGCTTGGGCTCCCCGGGGCGCGCCCCCTAAGCTTGTCGCCACCTCGTGGCCCTTCTGGCCTCCTCCTAAAGCTTCCAGGGTGTCTTGTGGTCTAAGAAAATCATCAAAAAGTTTCGTTCCATTTGGACTCCGTTTGGTATTGATTTTCTGTAAAGACAAAAACAAGGAAAAAAACAGCAACTGGCACTGGGCACTAGGTTAATAAGTTAGTCCCAAAATGATGTAAAATAACATAATAATGCATATAAAACATCCAAGATTGATAACATAATAGCACGGAACAATAAAAAATTATAGATACGTTGGAGACGTATCAATATTGTCATGACTATTTACTTTTCTATCAATTGCCCAACTATAATTTGTCTACCCACCGTATGCTATTTTTAAGAGAGAAGCCTCTAGTGAAAACTATGGCCCCCGGGTCTTCTTTTATCATAGATTAAAAATACTAAAAATACATTGCTGCAATTTTACTTTATTTATTTTATTTTATATTTTCGTTCAGTCTATCTATCAATTACTACACAGCCCCTTTTTCATGTTGGGTGCAAGGATTTGTTATTTTGAGTGCAGGTGCTGCTAACAAGGTGTTGCGTGGTTCTCCTACTGGATTGATAACCTTGGTTCTTAACTGAGGGAAATACCTATCTCTACTATACTACATCATCCCCTCCTCTTCGGGGAAATCCCAACGCAGCTCAGAAGTAGCACAACCAGATTGAAAATCTAAATGGTGCTTATATTACCTTAATCCCCAAGAAACCTTGCCCTGAAATAGTTGGAGATTTTAGACCCATTTCCTTAACTAGTGTAGGACCAAAATTCCTCACTAAGATGGCTACTAACAGGTTCCGGGATGAGATTTTGAGATGTGTACATAAAAATCAGTATGGCTTCATGAAATCAAGAACCATACAGGATTGTTTGGCTTGGGACTTTGAATATATCCACCAGTGCAACCAGTCTAAAAGGGCAATCATGCTGCTTAATCAAAAGGCCTTTGACTCTATCCAACATGAGGCAATAATCAGAATTATGGAGGCAAAAGGTTTTAATGAAAGATGGATAAATTGGGTTAAGGATATGTTCTCCTCTGGAACATCTCCTATACTACTAAATGAAGTCCCTAGTAGGCACTTCAAAAGTAAGAGTGGAGTAAAACAGGGTGACCGTTTGTCTCCCTTGATTTTTGTTCTGGCAGTAGATCTACTTCAATCAATGATAAACAACATGATTCAGTATGGCCCTCTCACTTTGCCAATCCCTAGCCATGATCCAGAGTTCCCAATTATACAATATGAAGATGACACACTATTATTTCTTCGTGCTAACAGATCTCAGCTTGCTGCACTGAAGGAAATTTTGTGTCATTTCTCCAGGGCCACTGGTCTGGACATCAATTATCACAAGTCTTCCATGATTCCAATCAATGTTGATCACTTGGAGGCTTCTACACTTGCTGCAGGTTTTGGCTGTCAGTTAGAAGTGATGCCCTTCACTTATTTGGGCCTCCCTTTGGGAACTAGTAGACCTAAAATTGTATACCTAATGCCACGGGTGGACTGCATGGAGAGGAAACTTACAGCTAGCTCTTGGTTTTTGCCTCAAGGGGGCAGACTGCAGTTGGTTAACTCTGTTATTTCTTCTATGCCAATTTATTTCCTTTGCAGCCTATCCATCCCACCTGCAATTCTTAAACAGCTTGAAAGAATACGAAGGCAGTGTCTCTAGAGGAAATATGGGCAGGAAAAGGAACACTCATTTGTAGCATGGCCTCTAGTATGTAGGCCCAAGAACAAAGGAGAGCTTGGAATTGTAAACCTGGGCCTGCAGAATGAGGCATTACTCATGAAGCACCTCAACAAATTCTATAATAAGGCAGATGTTCCATGAGTGCACTTAATATGGAACACCTACTATTTTGGTAGAATTCCCCATGACGCTACTTTGTGTGGATTCTTCTGGTGGAAAGATGTATCTAAGCTCATGGATAAATTCAGATCTATCACTGGAGTTAAAGTTAATACTGGAGACACTGTTCTCTTTTCGAGTGATCACTAGGAAGCTGATAATGAGTACACTCCTATATAGGCAAGCTTTGAGAGGCTGCATTCATATTGCTCTGATAAATCTATATTTGTCAAGCAGGTTCTGGAATATGACAGCATATATGGTTTGTTTACCCTACCTCTCTCTGAGCTGGCCTTTCATGAGCTTGACTGTCTGTCTGGTATGCTAGCAAATTTACAAATAAACCGCCAAGGAAGTGATGAATGGTCCCGGAGACATGGCATAGTCTTAGGTTATACACTACAAGAAATATGTCAACTTGCGACCATCAATATTGGTCTCTGAATTGTCATTGTTTTTCATTTCTGACCTATTTGTGACCAAAAATAGTTGGTCAAAAGTTGGTCGTCTTTAATGAAACTTAACGACCTTCGTTCTGAAATAGTCATAGAAGGTAATGACCAAAATGAAAGGTCATTGGTTCTACAACCAATTGTTTTGGTCACTTGCAATCTTCCACACCACGTCAGATCTGACATGGCAAGCTGACGTGGCAAAATTGCAACAAAATGAAAAGGTCGTTGATTAGAATCAGCCTGGTCCAGTTAGACCGTTTATATGGGCCGAGCCCAGTAATTCTGCACATTTAGTATATTTTTTCCTTGTTAATTGTGGTCGGCTACATGGGCCAACCCAACAATTCATCTTTTATTTTCAAGGCATTTGGCCTTTTTGCTTCCATTTCTTGTTTGGGCCTCGGCCTTTTTACAGTCCATTTTGGACTAGGTCCCACTAGTCAAGTCATCCAATTAGGTCCCACTTGTTAGTTTTCTTTTGTTTGTTTCCCATTTTAAAGGACTCACTAGTGAAATGGGACCCAGGGGTGTTGTTTAGGTGCCACACATCGGTTCACTATTTGTGCAATAACCAATAACTTTATTCAAGTAGAGCCAATAACACATAAATTTCAAACAACAGCCAAGCAAAGTACTTTACAATCATGGCAGTACAAATTAGGTATTCAGCTATAAAATACACCTAATATTAACATGGCTAGCTCCAGGGAGCTAAAACATGTTGTTGGGTGTGGGATTTCTTCGGAATTCTTCTCCTGGAGCTCTTGTACACCAACTTTTGATGAATGAAGGCCAACATCTGCAGGTTATAAATCAGAAAAGTTAGGGAATCAAGTGAAGTCGTGCATATAACATTCTCCTAACAATGAAAAATAGCCACATAATTTGAGATCTAATAAGAAACCATGCATTTAACATTCTCATAACAGCAAAACTGAGATATATTTGTAAAAGGGAAAATGACAAGTACCAACCTAGTGCATTTGGTGAGAATATAGCAACAGATTAAGAGCATATTCCTCAGCTTCAATGTAGCAACAATACAAAGAGATGGTACCAAGCAGAGCACAAATTGAGAGAAAGTTACGGTCCAGGAGCCGACCTTCCAAGGGCGCAGTGATATGTCTCCAACGTATCTATAATTTTTTATTGTTCCATGCTATTATATTATCTGTTTTGGATGTTTAATGGGCTTTAATATGCTCTTTTATATTATTTTTGGGACTAACCTATTAACCGGAGGCCTAGTGCCAATTTCTGATTTTTGCCTATTTTAGAGTTTCGCAGAAAAGGAATACCAAACGGAGTCCAAACGGAATGAAACCTTCGCGATGATCTTTCTTGGACCGAAAGCAATCCAGAAGACATGGAGTTGAAGTCTGGAACTCTACGAGGCAGCCATGAGGCAGGAGGGCGCGCCCCCCACCCTCGTGGGCCCCTCGTAGCTCCACCGACGTACTTCTTTCGCCTATATATACTCTTATACCCTAGATCGATCAGGGAGAGCCACGAAACCACTTTTCCACTGCCGCAACCTTCTGTACCCGTGAGATCCCATCTTGGGGCCTTTTCCGGTGATCTGCCGGAGGGGCAATCGATCACGGAGGGCTTCTACATCAATACCATTGCCTCTCCGATGAAGCGTGAGTAGTTTACCACAGACCTCCGGGTCCATAGTTATTAGCTAGATGGCTTCTTCTCTCTCTCTCTCTTTGATTCTCAATAAAAAGTTCTCCTCGATGTTCTTGGAGATCTATTCGATGTAATACACTTTTGCGGTGTGTTTGCCGAGATCCGATGAATTGTGGATTTATGAACAAGATTATATATGAATATTATTTGGTTCTTCTCTGAATTCTTATATGCATGATTTGATATCTTTGCAAGTCCCTTTGAATTGTCCGTTTAGTTTGGTCTACTAGATTGATCCTTCTTGCGATGGGAGAAGTGCTTAGCTTTGGGTTCAATCTTGCGGTGTCCTTTCCCAGTGACAGTAGGGGCAGCAAGGCACGTATTGTATTGTTGCCATCGAGGATAAAAAGATGGGGTTTATCCCTCTACATCATGTCATCTTGCTTAATGTGTTACTCTGTTCTTATGAACTTAATACTCTAGATGCATGCTGGATAGCGGTGGATGTGTGGAGTAATAGTAGTAGATGTAGAATTGTTTCGGTCTACTTGACACGGACGTGATGCCTATATTCATGATCATTACCTTAGATATCTTCATAACTATGCGCTTTTCTATCAATTGCTCGGCAGTAATTTGTTCACCCACCGTAATACATGCTATCTTGAGAGAAGCCACTAGTGAAACCTATGGCCCCCGGGCCTCTTTCTTATTATATGGCATCTCTTTTATTTACATCGCATCTCGTTTACTATGTTGCCGTCTTTACTTTCCAATCTATACAACAAAAATACCAAAAATATTTACTTTACTATCTTTATTAGATCTCACTTTTGCGAGTGACCGTGAAGGGATTGACAACCCCTTTATCACGTTGGTTGCAAGGTTCTTGATTGTTTGTGCAGGTACTAGGTGACTTGTGTATTGTCTCCTACTGGATTGATACCTTTGTTCTCAAAACTGAGGGAAATACTTACGCTACTTTGCTGCATCACCCTTTCCTCTTCAAGGGAAAACCAACGCATGCTCAAGAGGTAGCAAGAAGGATTTCTGGCGCCGTTGCCGAGGAGATCTATGCCAAGTCAAGATATATCAAGTACCCATCATAAACTCTTCTCCCTCGCATTACATTATTTGCCATTCGCCTCTCGTTTTCCTCTCCCCCACTTCTAAAACGATTTTCGAAAACCTTTGCCTTTTCTTTGCCCCTCTTCCGTTTGTCTCTTTTCGCTTGCTTCTTGTGTGCTTGTGTGTTGGATTGATTGTTTGTCACGATGGCTCAAGATAATACTAAATTGTGTGACTTTTCCAATACCAACAACAATGATTTTATTAGCACTCCAATTGCTCTGACTACCGATGCTGAATCTTGTGAAATTAATACCGCTTTGCTGAATCTTGTTATGAAAGATCAATTTTCTGGCCTTCCTAGCGAAGATACCGCTACCCATCTTAACAACTTTGTTGATTTGCATGATATGCAAAAGAAGAAAGATGTGGATAATTATATTGTTAAATTGAAGCTATTTCCGTTTTCGCTTAGAGATCGTGCTAAAACTTGGTTCTCTTCTTTGCCTAAAAATAGTATTGATTCATGGAATAAGTGCAAAGATGCTTTTATCTCTAAGTATTTTCCTCCCGCTAAGATCATCTCTCTTAGGAACAATATTATGAATTTTAAGCAACTTGATCATGAGCATGTTGCACAAGCTTGGGATAGGATGAAATTAATGATACGTAATTGCCCTACACATGGTTTGAATTTGTGGATGATTATACAAAATTTTTATGCCGGATTGAATTTTGCTTCTAGAAATCTTTTAGATTCGGCCGCGGGAGGCACTTTTATGGAAATCACTTTAGGAGAAGCTACTAAACTCCTAGACAATATTATGGTTAATTATTCTCAATGGCACACTAAAAGATCCACTAGTAAAAAGGTTCATGCGATTGAAGAGATTAATGTTTTGAGTGGAAAGATGGATGAACTTATGAAATTGTTTGCTAATAAAAGTGTTTCTTCTGATCCTAATGATATGCCTTTGTCCACTTTTATTGAGAATAATAATGAATATATGGATGTGAATTTTGTTGCTAGGAACAATTTTGGTAACAACGCGTATAGAGGAAACTTTAATTCTAGGCCGTTTCCTAGTAATTCCTCTAATAATTATGGTAATTCCTACAACAACTCTTATGGAAATTTTAATAATATGCCCTCTGATTTTGAGACTAGTGTTAAAGAACTTATGAATTCGCAAAAGAATTTCAATGCTTTGATCGAAGAAAAATTGCTTAAGATTGATGAGTTGGCTAGGAACGTGGATTGAATTTCCCTTGATGTTGATTCTTTGAAACTTAGATCTATTCCACCTAAGCATGACATCAATGAGTCTCTCAAAGCCATGAGAATTTCCATTGATGAGTGCAAAGAAAGAACCGCTAGGATGCGTGCTAAAAAAGATTGCTTTGTGAAAGCGTGTTTTTCTAGTTTTCATGATAATAATGATGAAGATCTAAAAGTAATTGATGTGACTCCTATTAAATCTTTGTTTTCCAATATGAATCTTGATAAAGATGGGACTGGAGATGAGTCAACTTTAGTTAAAAGGCGTCCCAATGATTCAGAGTTTTTAGATCTTGATGCAAAAATTAATAAAAGTGGGATTGAAGAGGTCAAAACTTTACATAGCAATGAACCCACTATTTTGGTTCAAGGAATTTAATGATGATAATTGCTCTTTGATAGATTGTATTTCCTTGTTGCAATCTGTGTTAAATTCTCCTCATGCTTATAATCAAAATAAAGCTTTTACTAAACATATAGTTGATGCTTTAATGCAATCCTATGAAGAAAAGCTTAACCTAGAAGTTTCTATCCCTAGAAAACTTTATGATGAGTGGGAACCTACTATTAAAATTAAGATTAAAGATTATGAATGCTATGCTTTTTGTGATTTGGGTGCTAGTGTTTCCATGATTCCAAAAACTTTGTGTGATGTGCTAGGTTTCCGTGAATTTGATGATTTTTCTTTAAATTTGCATCTTGTGGATTCCACCATTAAGAAACCTATGGGAAGGATTAATGATGTTCTTATTGTTGCAAATAGGAATTATGTGCCCATATATTTTATTGTTCTTGATATACATTGCAATCCTACATGTCCTATTATTCTTGGTAGACCTTTCCTTAGAACGATTGGTGCAATTATTGACATGAAAGAAGGAAATATTAGATTCCAATTTCCATTAAGGAAAGGCATGGAACACTTTCCTAGGAAGAAAATTAAATTACCTTATGAATCTATTATGAGAGCCACTTATGGATTGCATACCAAAGATGACAATACCAAGATCTATTCTTGCTTTTATGCCTAGCTAGGGGCTTTAAACGATAGCGCTTGTTGGGAGGCAACCCAATTTTATTTTTGTTCTTTACTTTTTGCCCCTGTTTAGTAATAAATAATTCATCTAGCTTCTGTTTATATGTGGTTTTATGTTTTAATTTGTGTTTGTGCCAAGTAGAACCTTTGGGAAGACTTGGGTGAAGTCTTTGCGATCTTGCTGTAAAAAACAGAAACTTTTGCGCTCATGAGATTAGCTGCCATTTTTTTACTGGAGAGTTATTTTAGGTTGATTCTTTTTGAAGATGATTAATAAACAAATTCCTCACGTTCACCAATTTATTTCAGAATTTTTAGAGTTCCAGAAGTATTCGAACAAGTCAGATTACTACAGACTGTTCTGTTTTTGACAGATTCTGTTTTTCGTGTGTTGTTTGCTTATTTTGATGAATCTATGAGTAGTATCGGGGGGTATGAATCATAGAGAAGTTGGAATACAGTAGGTTTAACACCAATATAAATACATAATGAGTTCATTACAGTACCTTGAAGTGGTGGTTTATTTTCTTATACTAACAGAGCTCATGAGATTTTTCTGTTGAAGTTTTGTGTTGTGAAGTTTTGAAGTTTTTGGTTAAATATTTGATGGATTTTGGAATAAGGAGTGGCAAGAGCCTAAGCTTGAGGATTCTCAAGGCACCCCAAGGTAAAATTCAAGGACAACCAAAAGCCTACGCTTGGGGATGCCCCGGAAGGCATCCCCTCTTTCGTCTTCGTCTATCGGTAACTTTACTTGAGGCTATATTTTTATTCACCACATAATATGTATTTTGTTTGGAGCGTCTTGTATGATTTGAGTCTTTGATTTTTAGTTTACCACAATCATCCTTGCTGTACAAACTTTTTGGGAGAGACACGCATGAATCGGAATTTATTAGAATACTCTATGTGCTTCACTTATATCTTTTGAGCTAGATAATTTTGCTCTAGTGCTTCACTTATATCTTTTTAGAGCACGGTGGTGATTTTATTTTATAGAAATTATTGATCTCTCATGCTTCACTTATATTATTTTGAGAGTCTTTTAGAACAGCATGGTAATTTGCTTTGGCTATAAAACTAGTCCTAATATGATGGGCATCCAAGATGGGTATAATAAAAACTTTCATATAAAGTGCGTTGAATACTATGAGAAGTTTGATGCTTGATTATTGTTTTGAGACATGAGGATGGTGATATTAGAGTCATGCTAGTAGATTAATTGTGAATTTGAGAAATACTTGTGTTGAGGTTTGCAAGTCCCGTAGCATGCACGTATGGTAACCGTTGTGTAACAATTTTGAAGCATGAGGTGTTTCTTCGATTGTCTTCCTTATGAGTGGCGGTCGGGGACGAGCGATGGTATTTTCCTACCAATCTATCCCCCTAGGAGCATGTGCGTAGTGCTTGGTTTTGATGACTTGTAGATTTTTGCAATAAGTATGTGAGTTCTTTATGACTAATGTTGAGTCCATGGATTATACGCACTCTCACCCTTCCACCATTGCTAGCCTCTCTAGTATCGCGCAACTTTCGCCGGTACCCTAAACCCACCATTTACCTTCCTCAAAACAGCCACCATACCTACCTATTATGGCATTTCCATAGCCATTCCGAGATATATTGCCATGCAACTTTCCACCATTCCGTCTATTATGACACGCTCCATCATTGTCATATTGCCTTGCATGATCATGTAGTTGACATCGTATTTGTGGCAAAGCCACCATTCATAATTTTTTCATACATGTCACTCTAGATTCATTGCACATCCCGGTACACCACCGGAGGCACCCATATAGAGTCATATTTTGTTCTAAGTATCGAGTTGTAATCCTTGGGTTGTAAATAAATAGAAGTGTGATGATCATCATTACTAGAGCATTGTCCCGTGTGAGGAAAAAAAAGGAGAGGCCAAAGAAGCCAAAAAAAGAGAGAGAAGGGACAATGCTACTATCCTTTTTCCACACTTGTGCTTCAAAGTAGCACCATGATCTTCATGATAGAGAGTCTCTTATTTTGTCACTTTCATATACTAGTGGGAATTTTCGTTATAGCACTTGGCTTGTATATTCCAATAATGGGCTTCCTCAAAATGCCCTAGGTCTTCGTGAGCAAGCAAGTTGGATGCACACCCACTTAGTTTCTTTTGTTGAGCTTTCATACATTTATAGCTCTAGTGCATCCGTTGCATGGCAATCCCTACTCACTCACATTGATATCTATTGATGGGCATCTCCATAGCCCATTAATACGCCTAGTTGATGTGAGACCATCTTCCACTTTTTTTGTCTTCTCCACAACCACCATTCTATTCCACCTATAGTGCTATGTCCATGGCTGACGCTCATGTATTGTGTGAAAGTTGAAAAGGTTTGAGAATACTAAAGTATGAAACAATTGCCTGGCTTGTCATCGGGGTTGTGCATGATTTGAATATTTTGTGTGACGAAGATGGAGCATAGCCAAACTATATGATTTTGTAGGCATGAACTTTCTTTGGCCATGTTATTTTGAGAAGACATGATTACTTTGTTAGTATGCTTGAAGTATTATTATTTTTATGTCAATATTAAACTTTTTTCTTGAATCTTTCAGATCTGAACATTCATGCCACAATAAAGAAAATTACATTGATAATTATGTTAGGTAGCATTCCACATCAAAAATTCTGTTTTTATCATTTACCTACTCGAGGACGAGCAGGAATTCAGCTTGGGGATGCTTGATACGTCTCCAACGTATCTATAATTTTTGATTGTTCCATGCTATTATATTATCTATTTTGGATGTTTAATGGGATTTAAAATGCTCTTTTATATTATTTTTGGGACTAACGGAGGCCCAATGCCAATTTCTGTTTTTTTTTGCCTATTTTAGAGTTTCGCAGAAAAGGAATACCAAACGGAGTCCAAACGGAATGAAACCTTTGCGATGATCTTTCTTGGACCGAAAGCAATCCAGAAGACTTGGAGTTAAAGTCTGGAACTCTACGAGGCGGCCACGAGGCAGGAGGGCGCGCCTAGGGGGGTAGGCGCACCCCCCACCCTCGTGGGCCCCTCGTAGCTCCACCGACATACTTCTTTCGCCTATATATACTCTTATACCCTAGATCGATCAGGGAGAGCCACGAAACCACTTTTCCACCACCGCAACCTTCTGTACACGTGATATCCCATCTTGGGGCCTTCTCCGGCGATATGCCGGAGGGGGAATCGATCACGGAGGGCTTCTACATCAACACCATTGCCTCTCCGATGAAGCATGAGTAGTTTACCACAGACCTTCGGGTCCTTAATTATTAGCTAGATGGCTTCTAGTTTGATCTTTCTTGCAATGGGAGAAGTGCTTAGCTTTGGGTTCAATCTTGCGGTGTCCTTTCCCAGTGACTGTAGGGCAGCAAGGCACATATTGTATTATTGCCATCAAGGATAAAAAGATGGGGTTTATATCATATTGCTTGAGTTTATCCCTCTACATCATGTCATCTTGCTTAATGCGTTACTCTGTTCTTATGAACTTAATACTCTAGATGCATGCTGGATAGCGGTCGATGTGTGGAGTAATAGTAGTAGATGCAGAATCATTTCGATCTACTTGACACGGACGTGATGCCTATATTCATGATCATTGCCTTAGATATCTTCATAACTATGCGCTTTTCTATCAATTGTCCGGCAGTAATTTGTTCACCCACCGTAATACATGCTATCTTGAGAGAAGCCACTAGTGAAACCTATGCCCCCCGGGTCTCTTTCTTATTATATTGCATCTCTTTTATTTACATCGCATCTTGTTTACTATTTTGCTGTCTTTACTTTCCAATCTATACAGCAAAAATACCAAAAATATTTACTTTACTATCTTTATTAGATCTCACTTTTGCGAATGACCGTGAAGGGATTGACAACCCCTTTATCACGTTGGTTGCAAGGTTCTTGATTGTTTGTGCAGGTACTAGGTGACTTGTGCGTTGTCTCCTGCTGGATTGATACCTTGGTTCTCAAAACTGAGGGAAATACTTACGCTACTTTGCTGCGTCACCCTTTCCTCTTCAAGGGAAAACCAACGCATGCTCAAGAGGTAGCACGCAGCATGGTGCATCATTGTTCCTTCATCGAGAGTTGCGGGTCAGAGTTGTGAGATACTGCTTTCCTTCCCGATATAGGACACATGATTAGGGAGCTGGTACATAAGAAAAGGAATTCATGCACGAATGCCATATACAACTAAAAAATCAGCATATAAAATATTATTAGAATTACATATTAGATGGCTGCAGGGTAACTGTTGCTTCATATAAGGTTTCAATTAAATGGGTCATCCAAATTGGAGGGCAACTAACTTCATTATCCAGAAATATAGGAGTGTTGTGCACACTGGGATAAAGTCCAAGACTAAGACACTTGGAGCAGGCAACTGATGGAGTAACAAGCTTTGATGGTGCGAAATGCAACAGTTTTGCATCATTTGAAGTTCACAAATTATTCCAGAAAACAAGGAAAATTACAGGTTGATGTTTCTAGTGCAGAAGAACATGTGCAAGTCCCAGGCATCAAAATGACTACTATAGTCGATTGAACCGTGTAGCAGGAAATGTATACAACACCAAACACTGCTAGACAATGGAGGCAATTAAACATGGAAGAACCTATTACAAATGATTTTCTTCATCCAAAGTGATAACATGTTACTGCTATGTTATTGTGATTAAAAGAGCAAGATTTTATCAAGCCTATGTTTTGAATAACCTAGGCAAATGCAGATCCTCGATATTATGACAAAACACCACCAGGGTGGACTTGTCATCAATTTGACATAAACTGGTACATAAATTGGCCTAGAAAACAATACTCATCCAAGATGAGAACATAACATATCTAAACTTGCTAGCAACAATGCTCAAACCCTAGCGGATGGTCACACCCAACAATTGGACCTTGATAACCAACCAAACTTTAGTCTGGACGCATCACGTGTCTCACTAATGCCATATTTTCTAATGTTTCAGGTGATGCCATCAATACCTAAGCATCGACTTCATCAATCTCAAAAGTGCAGCGACCCCAACCTTTAGTAGGCATTTTATATGGAAATGAGAGTACATATCAAAATCTGATGAGAGGTACATGTTTGTGCTGATTTCTGCTGCACCAATGAACTAACAATATTATATTATAAAAACAAAAATCATCTAGCTAGAATCCAATAGAACCATATGGTGGTCAATAGTAGTACAGAGTAGTCCAGAGGCATGGGTCACCACGAGGTACATACATAGCTAGCTGCTACCTCCCCCCCCCCCCCCCCCCCCCCCCCCCCCCCCCCCCCCCCCCCCCCCCCCCCCCCCCCCCCCCCCCCCCCCCCCCCCCCCCCCCCCCCCCCCCCCCCCCCCCCCCCCCCCCCCCCCCCCCCCCCCCCCCCCCCCCCCCCCCCCCCCCCCCCCCCCCCCCCCCCCCCCCCCCCCCCCCCCCCCCCCCCCCCCCCCCCCCCCCCCCCCCCCCCCCCCCCCCCCCCCCCCCCCCCCCCCCCCCCCCCCCCCCCCCCCCCCCCCCCCCCCCCCCCCCCCCCCCCCCCCCCCCCCCCCCCCCCCCCCCCCCCCCCCCCCCCCCCCCCCCCCCCCCCCCCCCCCCCCCCCCCCCCCCCCCCCCCCCCCCCCCCCCCCCCCCCCCCCCCCCCCCCCCCCCCCCCCCCCCCCCCCCCCCCCCCCCCCCCCCCCCCCCCCCCCCCCCCCCCCCCCCCCCCCCCCCCCCCCCCCCCCCCCCCCCCCCCCCCCCCCCCCCCCCCCCCCCCCCCCCCCCCCCCCCCCCCCCCCCCCCCCCCCCCCCCCCCCCCCCCCCCCCCCCCCCCCCCCCCCCCCCCCCCCCCCCCCCCCCCCCCCCCCCCCCCCCCCCCCCCCCCCCCCCCCCCCCCCCCCCCCCCCCCCCCCCCCCCCCCCCCCCCCCCCCCCCCCCCCCCCCCCCCCCCCCCCCCCCCCCCCCCCCCCCCCCCCCCCCCCCCCCCCCCCCCCCCCCCCCCCCCCCCCCCCCCCCCCCCCCCCCCCCCCCCCCCCCCCCCCCCCCCCCCCCCCCCCCCCCCCCCCCCCCCCCCCCCCCCCCCCCCCCCCCCCCCCCCCCCCCCCCCCCCCCCCCCCCCCCCCCCCCCCCCCCCCCCCCCCCCCCCCCCCCCCCCCCCCCCCCCCCCCCCCCCCCCCCCCCCCCCCCCCCCCCCCCCCCCCCCCCCCCCCCCCCCCCCCCCCCCCCCCCCCCCCCCCCCCCCCCCCCCCCCCCCCCCCCCCCCCCCCCCCCCCCCCCCCCCCCCCCCCCCCCCCCCCCCCCCCCCCCCCCCCCCCCCCCCCCCCCCCCCCCCCCCCCCCCCCCCCCCCCCCCCCCCCCCCCCCCCCCCCCCCCCCCCCCCCCCCCCCCCCCCCCCCCCCCCCCCCCCCCCCCCCCCCCCCCCCCCCCCCCCCCCCCCCCCCCCCCCCCCCCCCCCCCCCCCCCCCCCCCCCCCCCCCCCCCCCCCCCCCCCCCCCCCCCCCCCCCCCCCCCCCCCCCCCCCCCCCCCCCCCCCCCCCCCCCCCCCCCCCCCCCCCCCCCCCCCCCCCCCCCCCCCCCCCCCCCCCCCCCCCCCCCCCCCCCCCCCCCCCCCCCCCCCCCCCCCCCCCCCCCCCCCCCCCCCCCCCCCCCCCCCCCCCCCCCCCCCCCCCCCCCCCCCCCCCCCCCCCCCCCCCCCCCCCCCCCCCCCCCCCCCCCCCCCCCCCCCCCCCCCCCCCCCCCCCCCCCCCCCCCCCCCCCCCCCCCCCCCCCCCCCCCCCCCCCCCCCCCCCCCCCCCCCCCCCCCCCCCCCCCCCCCCCCCCCCCCCCCCCCCCCCCCCCCCCCCCCCCCCCCCCCCCCTAGTTATTAGATGATGGGTTGCTAGAGTGACAGAAGCTTAAACCCTAGTTTATGCGCTACTTCGTAGGGGACCAATTTGGATCCAAATGTTTAATTCTATGGTTAGATTTTATCTTAATACTTTTCTCGTAGTTGTGGATGCTTGTGAGGGGGTTAATCATAAGTGGGAGGTTTGTTCAAGTAAGAATAGTACCCAAGCACCGGTCCACCCACATATCAAATTATCAAAGTAGCGAACATGACTCAAGCCAACATGATGAAAGTGACTAGATGAAATTCCCGTGTACCCTCGAGAACGCTTTGCCTATTATAAGAAACCGCTTTGGCCTCTCCTTTGCCACCAAAGGATTGGGCTACCTTGCTGCACTTTATTTATCATTACCGTTACTAGCCTGTTACAAATGATCTTGCTACCAAAGTACCTGTTACCGACAATTTCAGTGCTTGCAGAAAATACCTTGCTGAAAACCACTTGCCATTTCCTTCTGCCCCTCATTGGGTTTGACACTCTTACTTATCGGAAGGACTACGATTGATCCCCTATACTTGTGGGTCATCAGCGACCATAGTGGCAAAACAATCATTTTAGTGTGATTAGATAGCAAATAGTGCTATCATACCTAACTCTGGTAGTTAAGACAAAGTGCATTAACTGCACTCCTAGATGCCGTGCTGAGGTTGAAGGCCCGCAAGCTTGCCGTGCCGCTTATCCATCTTCTACTTATTAGCATGACACGCCATCTGGACAGGTGTCAATAAAGCTAATCTCTTACTCACCATGATGCCATGTGCCTAATAGGATCCACCTAGTTAGTTGATAGCTTGACACCGCATTGATTAATGACTTTGGTATCATGAGGTGGAGCGGTGGCGTCTTGGTTAAGGCCTGCCGGCAAGTAGCCTTGCAGGTTCTGATCTTGACGGCCTCGGAAACCTTGCTATCACGAACTGGTCGCGTTCCTCAAGTGGAGCTTCGACCCAGCCTGGCTCTCCTGCCCGACAAGGGAGGCTCTCCTGAGGTGATCTTCTGTCAACTTGATCTTCTTAAGCTTTGTCACACCCGGCAGGGTTAGTTCGCTCGGGAGGCCACACAAGTCTGTGCACCAGTTAGGGTAAAACAAATACCCCATGTTTGTGTACACCGACAAAATGCATTAGGGAATGTAATGGAGGGGAAGGGGAGGGAAGAAGAGGAAATCGAGAGAGGGGACGGAACTTGGATGCTGCTTGTACGTCCTTGTGGTGGAGGAAGAAGGATCTTGATGCGCACAAGATCCATGGCATCCCGAACAGAGCAAGCTCCACTCCATGACGCCTACCTACACATACGACATGCGGCGAAGGTCAGAGTGGGAAATAACAAGGAGGGAAGATGAGTTGGGATCCTTACCATACCACCCTTGTCCGAGTCCGAGTCCTGCGCCTGCGGTCGGTCGGTAGCCATGGCTGGTCCCAGCAGCTAGGGTTTCCGGCGTGAGGAGGGAGCGGATCTGGCCATGGGTAACGCTGCTCGAGAGGATCTACGGATTTGGTGATCGAGAGTGGAGTTGGGTGGTCACTAGTGGCCGCAGGAGGATGTGGCCGCAGGAGAGATGGAGGAGGCTGGTGAAGCTGCGGTGGCTGGGATCGACCATTAGGGTGGGGAACGATGAAGCGGCGCGCACACCAGCAAGCCATTCGGTCGTGGCTGCTAGGCGGCGGTCCATCTATCAACAGTGAGGTTGGACGGCTCTCTCGATCTACTGCGGGGGCGACTGGGATAGGAGGGGTGGTGGAAGGGAGGTGGGGCAACAGAGGAGGGATCTGGATCAGGGAGATGGAGGAAGAGGGAGGCGGCAACGCTTTACCTAGTGTTTCACGGGAAGGAAGGGGATTGATGGCGAAGGGTGTCCTGCACGCATGCGTTTAGGAGAGGTTAGTAAGGTACATTAGATCAGTAGGAGGTGGACGGCTTAGATCGACTACAGTGGGGTGATCCATGGGTTGCATCTTCATTGGTTCTTAACATGAGCTTTTAAAAATTACTCTATTTCTTAGTGCTAAAAATAGGGGGGTTGTGAAGCAGCTACGAAAAATATTTTGCAAAATGGCATCACTAAAATTTTCACTTAAGTTAGACCACATTTTATGGATGATCACCAATTTGATTGCATTTCCGATCTTTCTAGCTATGAACAGTCATGCCTGCCGTTTTGACCGCATTTTGAAACGGGCTTAATAAATTCAAAAAAAGTGAAAACCTTCGCTTTGTGTCATTATATGTGGCCTAGTTTCCAGAAAAAATAGCCAACTTGGACTATGGCAATTATTTTTAAAAAGTGTTCTCAGAAATGAGTTATCATGTGTGAAGATTCATGGCTTCCAAGCCAAACGATCAATCTTATGGATGCATTCATGGCATTGTTTGTTCAAATGATCTCATATTATGCACGAGGGTGCATCTTGGAATGGCAAATAATGTTGCCTAAGGAAGTTTTCATTCTCTTTGGACGAAAATTTCATTTTCCATTGCCCAAAATGAGTTTTTTGTGAAGGACCTACCATGTATTTATTGCAAAATTGGACCAAATCAATTTTATAAAATATTAGGACATATTTAATGTACAATTGACCAAATGGTTGGGTGTCAAAAGTTTCGATCCACCTCTCGTGAAAAAGACAAATTTCCACCAATTTAGTACGAAGCGGGTCTTTGAACTACAGCTGCCTCATAGTTTCCTCATGATTTTTTCCAAAAAATATTCTTCGGTACAAAAGTATCTATTTAATCAGAGAAACATCAAAAGTTTTCCAAGATTCAACCACTAGCTAGGAATGGTCATGCCGGCGTTTTGACCGCATTTTGAAACGGGCATGAAAAATTCAAAAAAAAACAAAAAATGGGAAAACCTTCCCATTGTGTCATTATATGCGACCAAGTTACCAGGAAAAATAATAAACTTGTAACACGGCAATTATTTTAAAAAAGTGTTCTAAAAAATGAGCTATCATGTGTGAAGATTCATGACTTTCAACCCAAATGATCGATCTTATGGCCACATTCATGGCATAGTTTGTTCAAATGATCTCATATTGTTCACGAGGGTGCATCTTGGAATGGCAAACAATGTTGCCTAAGGAAGTTTTCATTTTCTTTGGACGAATGATTCATTTACCATTTTCGAGTGCCCAAAATGAGTTTTTTGTGAAGGACCTACCATATATTTGTTGCAAAATTAGACCAAATAAATTTTGTAAAATATTAGGCCATATTTAATGTACAATTGACCAAATGGTTGCGTGTCAAAAGTTTTGATCCACCTCTCGTGAAAAAGACAAATTTCCGTCAATTTAGGAGGAAGCGGGTCAAGTTTGAACTACAGCTGCCTCATAGTTTGCTCATGATTTTTTCCAAAAAATATTTTTAGGTACAAAAGTATCTATCTAATCAGAGAAACACCAAAAGTTTTCCAATATTGAACCACTAGCTAGGAACGGTCATGCATGTCGTTTGACCACATTTTGAAATGGGCATGAAAAATTCAAAAAAATCCAAAAAATTGGAAAACCTTTGCATTGTATCATTATATGTGACCAAGTTACCAAGAAAAATAATAAACTTGTAATACAGCAATTATTTTTAAAAAGTGTTCTCAGAAATGAGCTATCATCTATGAAGATTCATGACTTTCAAGCCAAATGATCAATCTTATAGCCATATTCGTGGCATAGTTTGTTCAAATGATCTCATATTGTGCACGAGGATTGTTAAACAATGTTGCGTAAGGAAGTTTTCATTTTCTTTGGACGAAAATTTATTTTCCATTTTTCGAGTGCCAAAAATGAGTTTGTTTGTGAAGGACCTACCATATATTTGTTCCAAAACTTGACCACACGATTTTTAGAAAATCTTAGGCCATATTTAATATACAACTGACCAAATGTTTGTGTGTTAAAATATTTGATCCACCCCTCGTGAAAAAAGACAAATTTTCGTTGATTCAGTAGGAAGCAGGTCAAATTTGAACTGCAGCTGCTTTATAGTTTGCTCTTTATTTTTTCCAAAAATCATTTCTAGGTACATAAATATCTATTTAATCAGTGATACATGGTGTGGTGGCGAGACGTCGAGGTTTGGACGGTGGCAGAGGGCCCCAACCCCAGAGCGCGTAAACTAGCATGCCAGCCGCGTGGTTACCGCATGACCGTGGCATTGCCACGCGTTCTAGGCGGCCTAGTAATGTCTGGTGGGTGGGCGCTCCCTCAATAGTTGTTAGGAAGAAAAGGACAACAAAAGAATCTCACGGGGAGACTGAACTAAGATCAAACATGAATTAGCTGCCAAGTGTTTGATTAGCGGTGGGGCAAATGCACATTGACAATGTGCCTGAGTTTTGGTTGATGATGATCATCTACTAAGGAGGCTGTCTTGACAAATTTGCAGCTTAAATGGAGGAGCCTAGGTGGCACTTCCTTTGCAAAGTACCACATTGGACAAAAATATGAATGTTGAAACTAGACTCAAATGAATGAATGGATTGAGCTCAAATTTGGTGGAGGGAAGTTATATAGGTAGGATCATGCCCTGGTAAAATTTCAGCACTAATTAAGCAACATAAATTATAGTTGCTTCACAAACTGAAAATATGACCAGAATAAAAGATTGGATGATGATCTCACATGGATTTCTGGATAGAGCTCAAATTCTATGGAGAGTGATTATTTTAGCATATGGAAGATTTGGAAAAATCTCAGATCATTTGGATAAGCCTAGCTAGTACTTCCTTCACAAAGCTTCTCTCTGGATAGAAACTTTGGAAATTTGCTGAGGAACATTTACTTGGCAAATGGAGCTGAATATTGGCATGTGGCAATGATTTGGATTTGGAACAGTGACAAAAAGGTTTGAGGGCGATAGGAGGAATCTAGATAGCATGTGCTTTGCAATGTGCCAATCTGGCCAGAGAATAGAAATTGAAGCTAGGCTCACATAGATGATTTGTGATTGGGCTGCAATTTGGAGGGTGATAATTTGGGCATATGAAGGCACTGTAAAAATTCATACCATTTGGATAAATAAAAATGGTACTTCACAATGCTCTCCACTGAACAGAAAGTTGGGAAAACTATTGAGGGAAATTGGCTACATTAAATGAGCTACAATTTGGTGGAGGGGGATTCTATGGGCAGGGTCATGTCTTGGTAAATTTAAGCAATTATAAAGCAATATAAAATATAGTTGCTTCACAAACTGAAAGTATTACCAGAAACAAAGATTGGATGGTGAGCTCACATGGATTGTTAGATGGGACTCAAATTTTGTGGAGAGCTATGATTTGGGCATATATAAGATGTGGCAAAAATTCAACTCATTAGGATATGCCTAGCTAGTACTTCCTTCACAAAGCTTCTAGCCGAACTTAAAACTTTGGAAATTTGCTAAGGAAGATTTACTAGGTAAATGGAGCTAAATTTTGTCATGTGTCAATTATTTGGATAGGAAAGAGTGCCCAAATTTTTTTAGGGCAATCAAGAAAATATAAATAGCACTTCCTTCACCAAGTGATGTTCTGAACAGAATAGGAAAATGAATATTTTTGAATTATTTTTGAACTAGGCAAGGAAGGTTTTTGACATATTTGAGGAAGATATGATCCAAATAATTTATGAGAACTTTTTGGGAATTTTGGGAATGACGGAAATGTAGGCTACTTCACAACCTAGGGCAAAAATTGACCATGACACATAGGCAGAAATTGACACATGGACATGACACATAGGCAAAATTGATGAGGTGGCGCCTGGTCATAGGCACCACAATTTACAAGGCTATGACCATCTATATTAGTATTGATCAGCTAGAAATAAGGCAGCGGACCAGTGATGTCTGCTTTACGACCATTTTGTGTAAGGAAATTACGACCTTTCTGACCAAAATGGTCGTTATGGTCTCAAATGGTCGTAGATTTACAACCATTTCTTCTAGGGTCACTGACAGAAGGTTGCAAGTTGACATATTTCTTATAGTGATACAGCAAAAAGGTTTTACACTTTTGTTCATTAGCCAATTATAGCTAATCCATTATTGAGGTTTGGAAAAGCTGTCGCACCATGTCGATCAAAATGTTTGCATGGTTGGTTATTATGGACAGAGTTAACACCAAAGATATGATCCAGCGCACACGTTGGAGAATTGAGGATGGCCCTTAATGTGTGTCATGCCCAATTGCAGCTTTGGAAGATAGGAATCATCTCTTCTTCCAATGCAATTTTAGTGTGAGGATATGCAATCATCTGCAAATTCTTTGGCCAAATAGTCAGGACATGGTTGAGATTGCTTTCGCGGCCAGGAGGGAGTTCAATAAACCTTGCTTTGCAGAGGTAGTGTTCCTGGCTTGGTGGCATATTTGGAAGATGACAATTGACAAAGTTTTTAGTCATATTAGACCATCCTTTCCATACTGGAGGAATTAGTTTGTACATGATATCAAACTGCTCACACACATGATTAAAAGCAAATACAAGGATGCTTTATTAAGATGGATTGATTTTCTTCCACCCTAGGCCATAGAGGTACTTTTGTTCTTTTTTTGTTTCTTTTCTTTTTGTTTCCTCGTCTTGAGGAACTTGTACATTTGTATTATACTTGCTCTTTTTCAATAATAAAATGTTGTGGGGTGCAAGCCGTGCAGTTTCCATGGTCAAATTATTTTTGTTCTATTCTAGCATCCACACTTCAAAAATTATTCTTCCTATCATCTACCTACTCGATGACGAGTAGGGATTAAGCTTGGGGATGCCAATACATCTCCAACGTATCTACAATTTTTGGAGTATTCATGTTATATTTACATCATTTATACTTTTGGCACAATTTTATATCATATTTATCTAGACAACTCATTAATCGAGTGCTAGGGCCCAATTCCTGTTTTCTAGTGTTTTGGCTTTTTAGGTATAAAAATACTGAAGCCGGATAAATCTGAAAACAAATCTGGAATTATTTTACACTAAAAGGCTCCACTAGCCAGAAGATGGAGGTCGGGGAGGCCATGAGGGCTCCACATGGCGCATCAATGCCACCCCTATCTCGTGGGCCCACTGCATGGGGGTTGTGTAGGTCTGTTACTGGTCACCTTCGGCCAAAAGAAAGCTCCTAAAATAATAAAAATATCCGCATAAATTTCTGCCCAATCAGAGTTACTGGTCTCCAATTATATTAAGAAATGGTGATCTATGTTAGAAAAGTACCGAAAACAGGAGACAAAAAACTAAGATCTAATCTAGGGGAGAGCTCCCTCTCCCTCCGGAGGCCAAGGAAGAAGGCAAAGGAGGGCCACCCTGTCGGGGTTATGATCCCGACAATGAGTACTAGGGGTACGAATAAGGGGCACACACTATCTACGATGCAGGTGTAACACTCGGTGTTTAACGGGTTCAGGCCCCTCACTCGGTGGAGGTAAAAGCCCTAAGTCTCATGCCCTGAGGCTTGCTTTGAATTGATGGATATGGTTATAGAGATTGAATGTGCCCGGCTATGGAGAGGTGTTGTGGGAAACCACGGCCACCTATGGGACCAAGAGCCCCTTTCTGGTTCGGCGGGGGGATGGCACATTGCACAAAGAGTAGAGGAGCGTGGAACAGCACGACAGAGATCACGCGGGCAGTTTTTACCCAGGTTTGGGCCACCGTAAGGCGTAAAACCCTAATCCTGCTTTGGTGGATTGATGGTGGAAAAGATGATGGTGAGCGCAACACGTTTGCCCGACAGGGTTTCCTCGGCGCGAGAACGGCTACGCACGTATGAATGTGTGAGGGTTTGAGTCAGCCAACCAACTAACCAACCCCTTCTACGGTCACCATGGGCCTCCTTTTATAGACTAAGGGGTCACCACAGTGGCAAATAAGTCATTACGCACTGATTAGAAAGCAAACTGTGCTATCATACCTAACTCTGCAGGCTGACAGGGTGCATTAAATGCGCCGCTCAATGTCACATCACACCTCGCCTGGCAGGCCCTACCGGGCTGTTTTGCCAGCTTCGCGCCTACTTGCTTGACATGTCCCAGGACGGGTGTCATATGGAGGTGTTTGTTGTAGGAAGTGGCTGCCATGTGGCAAATAGCAGCCACTTAGTCTCTTTGCGGCTTCACACCGCACTGATTGACGACTTGGGTTGGTTGTGAGGTGGAGCGGTGGCGTGGCTTGCCTCCGCTAGCCCCGGCAGGCCTGCCGGGGCGATCTGGAAGCTTGCTTCTGGGGCAAACCCAACCTTGCCAGGCTCGCCTTCCCGGCAAGGGAGGTTCCTTCCTTAGTGATATCTTGCTTCTCTGGCTAATCTTGGTCCTTTGAAGAACTGATCCCTTGTGCTTCAGTGTGACCTTGGTGTTGTGATCTTGTTCTTGTGCCTGTGCACACTCTGGGCAACGGACTCAGGGTTTGTTGCACCGACAGAAGCCCCCGGGCCTGGCCCGAACACCCTGCCGGGCGTCGTCGGGGTAGGCCCTAACCAGTGCACAGGCAGGGGCGTAGAAGCGGCTGCCCCTTGAGATCTTCTTTGCTTCTTCATTAACTTGAGTCCGGGCCAGTTTCCGGTTTTCCTGCGCGTCGCGTAAAGCCAATTGTGGTGGGGCCATTCTTGTAATGGCCCTTGAATGACTTTAACGCACGGGGGAGTAACTGCCAATTCACTCTTCCCACAACGCCCTTATCCTTAGCCACGTATGCTGCATGCATCGCGCGGGGTAGGTAACGGAGGCGCGTGGTGTGGGAGAGCATCAAGGAAGGGGCCCGATCTTCTTGAATTGGTGGAGGAGGGCGGCGGTTACCCATTGAGGGATCGGCTCTCTTCCCCGACCCGCCTATAAAAGGAGGGGCAGGGGAGGAGCGGAGGCATTCATCCTTGCATCCCTTCTCCTCCATCCTCTGCTTTCTGCCTGTTATGCTGAAAGGAAGAACCTAGGGCCGGGCCCCAGGTAGTAGCTTGAGGTTGGCGATACCGAATGCTCGTGCTGATGCTTGGGGAGTGAGTCTGGTCCAAGCCTGGAGAAGACGCGGCAGACGAATCGTCCGTGGTGTGGGAGGTATCAAGCTTTCCCATAGCGGCATCTTGCCTTGAACTGCTTCGGTCGGTTCTCCGTCAGGTAAAGCGGCATCTTGCCTTGAACTACTGCCACTCGTTGGTCTGGCGACCAGGTTCTTGGAGCCTTCGATGCCCGTCCAGGATGCAGGGATAGGGATCGTTGGTAATCCCAGCACCGCCCCTTCCGGTGGATCTGGGCTGATGTTGAAGGGAGGCATGCCTTCCTGCCCGCCAAGGTGGGGAGCGGCGTGTCCCGAGCCCCCTGGCCGTCTTGGCCCTCGGCTGCTTCTCCGGGGAAGGCGCCGGGCCGAGAGGTCGGTGCTTCCCCGGAGCGGTGTTGATGAAGATGAAGCTAGGGAAGACGGAGAAGGCGGGAGGCAGGCCGTTAGGTCGATGTACGATAGCACCGACACATTCGTCTCGTACTGGGACCTACTGCCTTGTCTTTCCGTCTTTCCCCTCCCTTCCCCGGCACTGTCATCACCGGCTTCTCGATCACTGGGGAAGGGGTCGCCCTCCTGGTGCCTTCGCCTCCTCCAGCAGTCTTCCAGCTGAGCTCCGACGGCCTTCCCTGCCGGTGCTTGTGCTGGGGCTTCTGACTGGTCCCGGAGGTGGTGACCAGGGCACCACCGAGCTGCTCCTTCCGCCATCCTTCTTCGCAGCCTCGCCACTCCCGATCTTGTCAGGCTGCATCCGGCAGGCCATGACGGGACCGGGATGGGCTCCTGCTTGGGCGCTGCTCCTGTTCCTTTCTCTTCCCATCGCACTACCTGGGATAAGAGGAATAGGGAGAGGAGTTTACGGGGCACTTATCTTTTTTCAATCTTAAATCTGTAGGCACTTGCCAAATTTTAGTTCAAATAATGTAATCTCTTGAATCCATGTCTGTGTCATGTAAGGTCTGTACTTGTTTGATTAGCATATTAATGAAAAGGATGAACCTTGTCGGGGCCTCGTGCATGTATATGTCCATGCAGAGGTGGAATACCTCTATATTTTTAAATAAATGAGTTTCCCCCGGTAGGCTATCCTGTCGGTACCCTCTATTTTGTTGCTGGGGAGTTAAGCCTACAGGGCACAAATCGTGAAGAGGGACCAGCACCCCCCCCCCCCCCCCCCCCCTTTTCCCCCCCCCGAAGAAACGTTCGAGTCAAAGGATGGGAGCACCTAAGTTTCAAAAAGCGGCGAGGTTCTCTTATGCACAAGTCTTTGCTTACAGAACAGGTATGGACAAGAGATATAACTTATCTGTTTGGCTTTTCGGAGATCGCAGTGTTGGTTCGTCTTTCCAGCTTCCCTTGAAGGCCAAGTTTTTGGCAGGAACCTGCAGTTTTATGCAGATGGAAATTGTAGCGCCCAAGATGCAATTGTATCCCAATCACGTGATGAATTCATGATCGGGGCACAATCGCATTTCGAGCGCATAGCAAGATGGATATCATTAAAACATACCATGTACTGAATAGATGAGAATACAAGATAAAGGCTCACACTCGCCATGAGCTACAACATGAATACAACAATTCATCAATACATAGCAATCATCATTCAGAAGAGCAGGATCCGACTACGGATGAAAACAAACGAAAAAAAGAACGACATCCACCCTGCTAGTCCCAGGCTCCCGGCCCAGAACCTAATCCATTGATCGAAGAAGAAGAAGAACTCCAAAAGCAATCAAGCATCGCTCTCACGTCAGATCATCGCATTACCTGTACCTACAACTGTTGTTGTAGTAATCTGTGAGCCACGAGGACTCGGCAATCCCATTACCATGGGTATCAAGACTAGCAAAGCTTAATGGGTATGGAATGGATAAGTGGTGAGGTTGCAGCAAGCACTAAGCATTGTATGGTGGCTAACTTACGAGTACAAGAATAAGATGAGAAACTACGCAATGGTCGCAAACTAGTAATGATCAAGAAGTGATCCTGACCTAATTATGTTCAAACATAACCCAACCGTGTTCTCTTCTCGAACTCACCCGAAAAGAGACAGGCACGGTTACGCACGTGGTTGGTGTATTTTATTTTGGATCTGGTGTCAAGTTCTCTACAACCGGATATTAAAAACTCCCATCCACCACATAACCGCGGGCATAACTCTCGAAAGTTTAAACCCTACAGGGGTGTCCCAACTTAGCCCATGACAAGCTCACGATCCGCGAAGACAATCCTCCATCGCGGGACATCCGATCAAACTCGGGATCCCGGTGCACAAGACATTTCGACAATGGTAAAACAAAGCCAGCAAGACCTCCCGGCATGCTGACACCCTGATAGTAGCCGCGCGTATCTCGTCTTAGGCCACGGCCGGATGAACACTACATACAGCAACCGAAAACCCCGGGTGAAGGGGTGGCACCGCAAGTGGCTCTGTTTTGGACCAACACTCATGAGGAGCATTGGCCCGGGGATTGATTAAGAGATCTCGGGGGGGGGGGCAGGTCCCTATGCAAGTTTTTAGTTGTTATTAGGCAAATGGTAAAACCAATGTTGGGCCTTGTTGGAAGAGTTTTATTCAAAGCGAACTGTCAAGAGGGGCCCATAAACCCTCACCGTGTTAGGGACGCAAAATCAAGGAACATAACACCGGTATGACGGAAACTAAGGCGGCAAGAGTGAAACAAAACACCAGGCAAAAGGCCGAGCCTTCCACCCTGTACCAAGTATATAGATGCATTAATTAAATAAGAGATATTGTGATATCCCATGATATCCAAGATATCCATGTCCCAACATGGAACAACCTGCAACTGCATCTGCAACTAGCAACGCTATAAGTGGGGCTGAGCAAAGCCGTAACATAGGCAAACAATGGTTTGCTGGGATGGTGGAAAAGGTTAGAGGCTAACATCGTAATTTGGGAGGCTTTATAAACAAGTGATGGGTAGCACGACATAGCGATAGCATCGAGACAACTAGCATAGCAAAGATAGTAGTGAGATCCAAGGTGACGGTCATATTGCATGAAATGCCGCTAGGAAGAAGACCGAATCCATGAAGTAGATGAACCAATGTAGTCGAACGAATCCTCACAATTGCAACGTGACCGAAACTATCGAGGAGAAGCACAAACGGAAAGAAGCAAACAACACGGTAAACTAGCAAGCATAAACATGGCATGATGCGCAACCAAGTATGGTGCGTGTTCGATTTAATGAGGCATGGGATGGCAAAGTGCAACAAACAATACTACAAATTAAGTGGAGCTCAATATGCAACGAGTTGCATATTGACGAAACACCATATTTATTTATTTAGTTCACTCCCGTTTATGTACCCAACAATATTAAATGTTGTTAAAAATGGCAAGAGGTGGAGTATAAGTAAACTAACTATTTAGGCAAGTTTAAATGAGGCCGGAAACACAAAACAAATTTTGGAAAATCCCCATATGCATATTATGAATCTGGTACTGTTCTGCCCTCAAACCATATTTTATTTTTGTTAAACAGAAAAATAAAGTGCAACATGTTAATCTATGCATTTTTCTACCCCATTTACATATAAAGTTTATTTAAATCAGAGCTACGGTTATTTACTTATGAAATAAAGCATTTTAACATGTCATTATGCAAATTAAATGCAAACATCATTTTAAACATTTTTAACATGGATGAAAGTTGCATATTATGAAACTAGATGAAATTCTAAGCATTTTACATATATCAATTATTTACATATGATGCACGGTTCTGGATTTATTAACTGCATGAACAATGAGGGTCTTTTCTGTAAAACTGCAGTCTCTGGATAATTAGCAAATTCGCAGAACAGGGAAAAACATGATGTTGGTGCCGCGGCCTTCCTCTTGCCCTTGCTCACCACCAGCTCACCCTCTCGTCTCGCCCTCTCTCTGGCACAACGAAGAAGATGGAGGAGGAAGAAGAAGGACACCAGACACAAGTGTTTTTCCCGCAGCACGTACTCCGCCCGCCGCACGAACGGCGTATATTTCCCTCGAGCACGAACTCGATACCACTCGCTGCTGTTACAATGGCCCTCGCGTGGCTTTATATGCGAGCCAGCGCACCGGGCATGACCCACGCCTCCACTCGCCCCTGATCGCCCACGCTCCGCTCGCTCCGCTCGTGCCCGCGTCGCGCGCGCCCCACGGCGAGCTCCAACGGCCGCGCCCTCGATCAGCCACACGACTCGCCCAACAGCTGCTCCTAGACCCACGCACACAACGCACATCCGCACGGACATGCCCCGTGCTGGACCTGCACGCACGCACGCACACACTCAACCCAGACCTGCCCTGTACACTAGTCGGACACAGGTCAGACCATGGCCAGACATTGGCCATACACACACGCACGCCACGCTCGCGATCCGTCCCGCGCGCACACACGCACGCCCGACGCGATCGCCGTGGCTTAGGCCCAACACATGACACGTGCCGAATCTGGTGCATGTTGGGCCAACAGAGAGGAGGGGCTGGGCGGATGCTCACATTGGGCCAACAGGCCGGCTGGAGGCTGTAGAGGGCGCTGGGCCTTGGCGTGCTGGACGCGACCTAGGCGCGGGTCAACGCGCGGCGGCAGCGTGCGCTCGTTCTCTGCTCGAACGAGGACGAGGCAGAAGGCAGGGGGTGATGCAGAGGAAGCAGAGGCGCGGCTGCAGCTTGGCGGCAGCAGCAGGTCCAGGAGGGGTCGTCGGGGCTCCAGTGACGCAGGAGAGGCGAGGGAGGCCAGTGTTGGGCGGATCCGGGCGAGGAAGGCCTTGGACGGGCGCGGAGCAACGGATCCGGGCGACGGGGCGGTGGTGAAACTCCAAGGCCATGGCGGCCTCCTTTGGTTCCCTGTCCAAAATGAGACAGAGAAAGACAGAGTTGAGAACGGGGAAGGGAAAGAAGGCAGAGAGAGAATGGGGAGCGCGAGGGTCCTGCTGGTGCTCCGGCAGTGGCGCGCCGGCGACGGTCGGATTGAGGCTCGGGGGCGGTGTTGCTGCTCTTGCGCGGACGCGGGCAAGGCAGGGAGACGGCGAGGCGTCCGTGCTCAGGCATGAGCAGAGGCATATGGGAGGCGGGGAAGGGCACGGGACTCAGGGCTCCGAGGGTGCTGTGCTCCGGCGAGGTGGTCGGCAGGGTCCGGCGGAGTCGGGCGCGGCAGGATCGAGGGAGGCAAGGGAGCACGGGATCGAGGGGATCCTCCCCTCGAGCTACTGTGGGCGCGGAGGACGAGTGGAGGCGCACACGGGAGGGGCGCCATGGGTCTTGGTGCATGCTCGAGCTCGAGCAGCGAGCTCCTCTTGCTCGGACGCGGGCGTTGCGAGGACAAAAGACGGCGAGGTGGCGGCTCGGGGTAGAGGAGGCGTTTAGCGTGGCCGCAGAGACGGGGGCGGCTTGGTGGAGCTGGTTGCCGGCGGCGGCGGCGCGAGGGGAAGAGGTCGAGCGCTACTGCTTGGGGCCTCGAGCAGCTACACGATCCCGAGGTAGGCCTCGGGCGCCTAGGGAAGAAGCAGAGGAGCTCGAGATCGAGGCTCCTGCTCGATCTGAAGCTGGGCACGAGGATGGATCGAGAGGAGGAGGTGGGTGGCTGCTGGTTGGATTGATGGACGGAGAGTAGTGGCTGGGCGCGGAAGGAGATGAGCAGGTGGGTGGATCGGGAGGGATCGAAGATGCAGCTGGCGGCGGCGCGAGACGGGAAGGATGGGACAGCTCTCCTAAAAATTAGGGTTGAACTGAACTAGTGCGTTTATATATAGGGAGGGGAAATGAATTGGGGTAGATACACGCCCTCCGGTCATAATCAGGCGGTCGAGAAAAATAGGCTAGCTGAATCCAATAAGGAACCAAAGATATTTTAGGGTTGTTTGGAGATGGTCCGGACCAATCGGTAACGACTGCCCGGGTCGGGTTCGGAGAAGTTTTCGGACGCGCGGGAGGGGTCGATGCACTGTGCAGAGAGACTCCGGTTTAGGCAACTACGAACAGATGCAAGTTTTATGAAAACGATGTCAGCGGACTACATATAATTAACACAGCTGACACGCAAAACATGGAAGGCATCTGGAGCGTCGGTCTCGGGTCGTCACAACTCTCCTCCACTTACAAGAGATCTCGCCCCGAGATCTAGGGATGGCACCGGAGAGAAGCGGAAGAGCAAGAGGTAAAACAAAGTTGCTTCTTTGACAAATGAGTGAAACCAGGAACCTTGAGAGGTTGAAACTTGAAGAAATGACATGATGGAGATAATGAAATTGAAAACACTCTGTTAGACAAGAGGAACAAGGAATAAAACAAGAACAAAGAGGCTGAAGGGATAAGATAGGCTTTGAAACACTACTGGTTAAATCGAGATGGACAAATAATAAGAATGAAAGAATTCGAACAGCACTCCAGTTGAAAAGAGAGGCAAGACTTAATAAGATGGAAAGAACTTGAACAGAGGACACAACACTCCCGTTGAATGGAAAAGCAAGGAAAAGAACATGATCTTGAGAAAATGAGATGATTGGTCGAAGAGAGCAACATCACAATGCCTCCGGAACGAACGAATAGAAGCTAGATCGTCGGAATAAGAGAACGGAGAAGGAAATGACAACTTCTACCACAATTGATTTTGGAAAGCATCCGTAGAAAGAAGGATTGAACGGAGTTGTTGGGAAATCAACAACGAAAAGCACAAGCTTGTTGTGGGCTTATGGAAAACATCTCAAAATTATGAGGTGACAACCGGCCACTAACGGAAACAGTTAATTGGATCTAGATCAACAAGGAGATGAAAACTCCTTTTACCGAGAGAATAGGAGGAAACTTGGATTATCGATAGGCACCACAATTAGCAACATTCCATAGGTAAGACTTTAGGTGAAATATAACCCAAGATAACTCCAATGAAGAGATTGATGGGTTGCAAAGGATCTCCTGAACGAAGAGAAAATGATGGGTTTAAATATCTCCTTCTTAAAAACTTGTGAACCTTGACACACGAAGGGAAATTATCAAGAATGACATAACACCACCTCAAATGATAAGGTAGAAAGAATCGCACTTCGAAATGCAAGAAGAAGAATATATGAGCTCCTCCAAAAAGAATATTGACAGAACACTTCGATAATGAATGCACTCTTTGATGAACCATCATGTAGAGCCTTCATGAAGAACTCCAGTAATAAAAGAATGATAGAAAGAAAGAGAAGTTGAAAGAACAAGGTGAGCCTTGCAATGGTTTAGATGGAGCTTCGTGATGATATAACAGAGAGAACATGGAACTCCGAAAAGAAAAGATGAACATCTTAGAACCGAGAAATTGGCATCCTGAACGAACTCCGGAAGAAGGAATTAAATCATCTTGATGAAAGAAGAATAAGAATTATGTCATGCTTATCCTTCATCAACTTAAATTGATGACATGCAATGGATTTGGCATGCCGCTTATTCTTCTTGAAAAGATTGGTATAGCGGAAACTTGGAAAAGGGCTTCAATGAACCACCGGTAGGATTTGGGAAGAACGAATGAATTGATATCAAAACGAAGGAAGAAGAATCTTGAACAAACCACCGTAAGAATTGAAAACAAACAAAGAAAAGGGAATGAATCACTGGGAAGAATTGGAAAAAATGAACGAGGATACTTGAGGGAATTTAGATACGAGAGCATGAAGAGATCACAAGCTGACTAGAGAATAATTGAACAAAGCACCGGAAGAATATGGAGATGAACGAAGAGGCATGAATTGAGAAGAATTGTGGAAATGAAGTTGAAAGATGAGAATGAAGAAATCTTCTGAAATGATGGCCTTTGGATGATCAAGAAATGAAAACAACTCCTAAAATGCTCCGGATGGGTATGAAAAGAATCCTTGGTGATCGAAGCAATTATGAGGCTGGCATGAAGCTAGAACCATGAATCTTCAAGAGAACGGACCAAGATTTAGGAGAAATCGTTCTTCGGTCTTCAAAGCTTAGAATGATGATGAGATACACCACCATGAATTGTTGATACACTCTGGAAGAATGGTGAATATTAATGTTGAGCCAAAGATGAAAAGAATTTGAAAGCGATCTTGGAGAAGGCAATTGACTGATGAGAATTCATTCTTACGTCAAACTTTGAAAAGAATTTGAGAATAACTCCAGAAAAAAATTGAAGAGTCAGGTAAGATCCTGGGAAAAGACCTGTGGGTTAGGGCCCACTCAAAAGAAAACACCGTTGAACAATTTTACAAGAGAGATTGCACCGGTTGAATTAAATGGCTTGAATGAGATAACAACCTCGGAATAGCTTGAACGGATTAAGAATGGAAATGCGAATCTTCTGAGATATCTTCAACACTCAGAAACAAATGAATACCAAGAAGTGGATGATTACGAGGTGCACCGGCATGAGAAAGCATTGGACAAATGAAAGGAATATGCTCAACACCGAAGCTTGAATTGACTCCACCGGGGAAGAAAATGATAACGAAGCATGATGAACTTGAAGCTCCTGAGCATCTTCATGATAATCACCGGATAAAGAACATTAAGGTAAAAAATGAAGAGACTTCACATGAATATAATTGATACTTGATTAAGAAATATCAGTCCTTAAAGAAAAGGGTGGGATGGCGGGAAAACAAAGGCAACTTGGGACGGATGAAACAAACACCGTTGCGAAGAACTGATAATTGATCTAGCAAAAATTGAAAGGATAGGATCATCTTGAAGAGAAACGCACTGGTTAGAAAAGAATTGGCATGACAATCCTGATGATCACGAAGGATTAGCACTCCCATAGAAATATGAGAACACTGAGGGAGTCCTAGATTAAGGGGTCCTCGGACGTCCGGCCTGTGTGACATGGGCCGGACTGATGGGCCATGAAGATACAAGATAGAAGACTTCCTCCCATGTCCGGACGGGACTCTCCTTTGCGTGGATGGCAAGCTTGGCGTTCGGATATGAAGATTCCTTCCTCTGTAAACCGACTCTGTATAACCCTAGGCCCCTCCGGTGTCTATAAACCGGAGGGTTTAGTCCGTAGGGGCAATCATAATCATATAGGCTAGACATCTAGGGTTTAGTCATTACGATCTCATGGTAGATCAACTCTTGTAATCCTCATATTCATCAAGATCAATCAAGCAGGAAGTAGGGTATTACCTCCATCAAGAGGGCTCGAACCTAGGTAAACATCGTGTCCCCCATCTCCTGTTACCATCGACCTTAGACACACAGTTCGGGACCCCCTACCCGAGATTCGCCGGTTTTGACACCGACATTGGTGCTTCCATTCAGAGTTCCGCTGTGACATCGAAGACAGGATTGATGGCTCGCCTTGTTATCAAGGACAGTATCACCTCCGGAGGAGCCCTGGCCTCAGGCCAAACCCTCCGGCTGGGCGACTTTACCATGATCGCCCGTTCGGCCGTTAAGCCGACGATGACTTCTCAGGTCATCGAAAATCGCCTCCGTGTTGACTCCGATTACTCCAAACGGATGGATCTGGCGGAGTTGTCGTCTTTAAACGAACTCCTGGATCGCATCGCCGCCATGGGAGTCGCTACAGACTATGATCAAATTGGGCTTAAACCCGATCAGAGAGAAATCAAATCTCCACCGATCACCCATCAGATAGCGGGAGGAGCAAACCAACAACTCTTCCCCTACGTTGAAGACGGGTTGTGTTCGGATTTCCGAGCTCGAAAAGCCGGATACCTGCCTGCGGGACAACATTCCCGGTCCCCCGAAACTAGAATCTGGCGTCGAGCCAAGAAAATCATTCAACATCCCGGAGCCCGAACTATTCAGCTCGGAAGTTCTTCAAACTCCGGACTCCAAATTGGGTCAGGGATTGGATTTAAAGCCACCCACCCACCACAAGCAATATTCGCCAAGCAATTCCGGCCCTCCGGATATATGCGACCTCATGTACGTATGACAGCAGTCTCAGGAAACAGTCCATCACTTTTGGGCCAGATTCCTCCTTGTCAAAGACAAGATTAAAGATTGCCGCGACGAGGATGCGATTTCGGTATTCTGCAATAATTGCACGGACAAAGGAATCCTCAACGCCATCAACCGTCGTCGCGTATTACACTTCGCTGACTTGGCAACCATAGTACAGAAGTACTGCGCAATGGAAAGCGCATGAAAAACTCAGACAGCTCGCTGGGAACCACCGGTCTCCACTCAACCCCCCTGGCGAGCAAAAAGGATGCACCCTCGCGGGGCACCAGACCACATAGTGAAGAAAACTAAGCCCACTATGAGACGCGGAACCGTTCTGGAGGCATGGCTCGATAGGCCATGCAAAATACACACGACACCGGATACCGTTCCAACTCACAACCTTAGAGCATGTTGGATACTCCGGCAAGTGGCCAATAGCGGCGAGGATATCCTCACCGAAGACACCTCAGAGAAACACCCCCCGGAGGACAACGACCTCAAAGTATTGATGGTCTTCGAGACTTTCGCTTCAAACAATCGGCGCAAGAGGGCACTCCGCGACCTCGCTGAAGTCTGCCAAGTAGCAGCAATAAACCCCTGGAACGACACGGCCATAACTTTCAATGCCAGTGACGAACCAAGACTCCGGTCAGTCCGAGCACCAGCCGCCTTGGTCCTCAATCCAATTGTGGATGGCTTTCGGCTCACTAAAGTGATCATGGACGGCGGCAGTGGGCTAAACGTCATTTAGGAGGACACACTCAATAAAATGGAAATAGACAGGAGCCGCATCGAGCAAAGTAATACGACCTTCCGAGGAATTATTCCTAGCCGGGAGGCGTGATGTGCGGGGAAAATTACACTTGACGTGGTATTCGGCATGCCGGAGAACTATCGGTCCGAAGAGACAACCTTCCAAGTGGCCCCTTTCAACAGTGGATATCACGCCCTGCTGGGGCGAGATGCATTCACACGCTTTCAAGCTATACCTCATTACGGGTATATGAAGCTCAAGATGCCCAGGCCCAACGGTATTATCACTCTCGCCAGTGATCCGGACATAGCCCTCCGAGCCAAAAACAAAACCGCATCCCTTGCCCTCGAGGCACTGTCCGAGGCCCTCGCGGCCGAAGAGTTAACCGCACTATGCTCCACGGTGGATAGGGACGACGTAATCCTTGACAAGTGGCCCAAATCTACCTCTTTCAAACCAGCAGATGAAATAGTCAAATTTCAAGTCCACCCAACGGACCCCAAGAAGACAACTTCCATCGGGGCACAGTTGGACCCAATGGTCGACGCCGCACTACGAGCGTTCCTGCATGAGAATTGGGACATATTCGCCTGGCACCCTTCTGATATGCCAGGAATCCCACGCAGGTTGGCCGAACACAGCCTCAATATACTGAAAGGATACAGGCCGGTCAAGCAAACACTGTGGCGCTTTTCCGAACCCAAACGACAAGCTATGGGGGAGGAGCTGGCCAAGTTAATCGAGGCCGGATTCATTAGAGAAATAAAACACCCGGACTGGCTAGCAAACCTGGTGACAGTGCCAAAGAAGGACAAATCCTGGCGCCTGTGCGTCGATTTCAAAGACCTTAACAAGGCCTGCCCTAAGGATCCCTTCCCCCTCCCCCGCATCGATCAGATTATTGATGCTACTGCAGGGCACGACTCACTGTGTTTCCTCGATGCATACTCCGGATACCATCAAATCAAAATGAAGGAGTCCGATCAAGCCGCAACGGCATTCATTGCCCCATACGGGCCTTTCTGCTTCAACACTATGCCCTTCGGGCTTAAAAACGCCGGCGCCACCTACCAACGCATGATTCAAACATGCCTGGAGAAACAAATCGGCAAGACAGTTGAAGCATATGTAGATGACGTCGTCATCAAGACTAGGCACGTCGAGTCATTAATAGACGACCTGCGTCTCACATTCGACAACCTCCATACATATGACATCAAGCTCAATTCGGAAAAATGCATTTTCAGCGTTCCCGCTGGAAAACTGCTGGGCACTACAAGAAATATGTCAACTTGTGACCTTCTGTTAGTGACCCTAGAAGAATTGGTCATAAATTTATGATCATTTTAGACCAATTGGTCAAAAGTTGTTCGGGGGGCTCCAAACCCTAACCCATAACGACCATTCTGGTCAGAAAGGTCATAATTTCATTAGAGGAAATGGTCGTAAAGTGGGAAGCACTGTCCACTGCCTCACGCCTAGCTGATAACGACTAATATAAAATGGTCACTACACTTGAGTTTGAATGAATTAGGATGATTAGGCAGCCACCTCAGCAACCTCGCTTATGTGTCACTGTCTAGGTGTCATTTTTGCTTAAATGTTAATATTCAACAGACAGACGGGGCACACACTGACAGGCATGACCCATTTGATAGGTGGGGCCGAGCGCTTAATTCGCCCAAAAAAGATGCGCGAGGCGGGACTCGAACCCACGACCTCGCGCTTGCTTCGCTCGCTTGCTACCGCTGGGCTAGAGAGGGACAGTTGCTCATGTATGGGAATTTGTCTATACATTATATAAAACTACGGCTCTCTCGTATCATTGACAAGTGGGACCTTCCGACCAGGTGGCATCGAACAGAGCAACAATTAGCAACACTGACAGGCGGGACCCATTTGACAGGTGGGTGAGCGAGCATTTAATTCCCTAAAAAATGTGCGCTAGCGGGGACTCGAACCCACGACCTGGCGCTGGGTTCGCTCGTTCGGTACCGCTGGGCTAGAGAGGGATTGTTGCTAATGTGTGGGTAGTTTTCTATATAGTATATAAAACCACGGCTCTCTCATATCAGTGACAAGTGGGACCTTCCAACCAGGTAGCAGCGGGTGGCATCGAACAGAGCAACACTTTGTGGCGGCGGGCGGCGGCGGAAGCTACCAGCAGGGGCCGCTCGGACGAGGGCGGGGCCGATGGGCGACGGGCGGTGGGCGGAAGCAACCAGCAGGGGGCGGACGAGGGCGGGGCCGGCAGCCGAAGCAACCAGCAGGGGCCAATCGCCTTGCCCACGACCTCGCCGCAGGTGACCTCGCCCACGGCCTCACGGCGAAAGCAACCAGCAGGGGCGGAGGCGGGGGCGGGGCCGGCAGCGGAGGTAACCAGCAGGGGGCGGAGGCGAGGCAGGGGCGTGGAGGCGAAGCGACCAGCAGGGGCGTGGGCAACCGATGGTGGTGGGGGCGATGGTGAACGGCGTCCTCGCCCACGCAAGGAGAGGCTCGCCGAGCATGGGGGACTCGCCGCCACCGCAAGCACACCTCCCGGTATGCACACCTCACCTCTTCCCCCCTCTCCTCTCTCACTATCTGCACCTCGTCACCGAGCATGGATTTCAGTGGGAGATGGATTTCAGTCAGATGTTCTTCAGCATAGATGAATTTTGTTGATGCACTATTAGGAGTTAGGAGATAGTTTGCTTGTTTGGTAGATATTGCATAGATGAATTTTCTCGATGTACTGTTAGGAGTTCTTCAACTTGTTTGTTAAGAATTCTTCAGGCCTTGTTCGGTTAAGATTTGGTGGGAATTTGAGCTAGATGGCCTCAGTTGTTCTTCAATTGTTTGTCTACAGATTGTTAGGATAATAGTAATTGTAATTGATAGAAACAACATAGTATTTGTTAGGAGCTAGCTAGCTTGGTCTTCCCAGAAACATGATCCTTCTAAATCTTGGTTTGGTTTAATTTGAATTAGCCTTCTCTGCAACATAAATTCATGCCAATTTCAGTGTTGGTTTGATTTATAGTTTGGTTTGTTTCAATGTTGTGGTTAGGCAATTAGCATATAAAATTTTCTAGATTTTTAGCTGCCATTACTGCCATCCATTTTCATTAATTAATCTTGATGCACTTAGATTGATTTGCTAAGTTGCAACAATTTGTTGTCTTTGGCAGATGGACAGAAGCTGGATTAGAAAAGGAGTTAGAAAGTTTTCGAAAGAACATATGAAAGGAGTTGATGATTTCATGGCATTTGTTCTGGCAAATTTTGCCAACGATGCTCACATTCTTTGCCCATGATGCGAATGCCTCAACCATCCAAGAATGGCTCAAGGAAGAGTGGAAGATCATCTGCTTCTTAATGGGATGTCTAGCACATATGATAGATGGATATATCATGGAGAACCTTTAGACGGACAACCTCAAGATTTTGAAGCTGATACACAGGCCCCTCATATGATGGGTGGTGGTGATGCTGGCATTGATTTCATGGAAAAGGTTTTGCGAGATAATTCTGGTTTGGAGGAAGAGGATGGGCATGAAGATGATAGGATTCCTGACCTATTGAAGGATTTGTACGATGCTGAAGATCATGCTGATGGACAAAAGTCGTTGTTTGCTGAGGTGTTAGAGGAGGCGAAGCGCGCAGCTCATGAAGTGGGTAAATTTTTAAGATTTACCTTCACCGTGAAGTTACTCCACATCAAGTCTTTCTACCGGATTAGCAATGCTGCATTCAACGCAATACTCCGCCTTTTGAGCTTGCAATTCCCTGATAGCTGTGTTCCCAGATCTTATGATGAAGCATTGAGCATAATCCGCAGGCTAGGGCTAGGTTATGTTTCAATACATGTGTGCCCAAATAACTGTGTCTTGTTTCGGAAGGATTTAGCAAAGCATGACAACTGTCCAAAATGTAATGCGTCTAGGTGGAAAGATGCTGATGGGAAGAAGTCAATACCAGAGAAGGTACTGAGGCACTTTCCGTTGATACCAAGGCTGCAGCGGATGTTTATCTCGAAGAAATCATCGCTGGAGGTACAATGGCACAAGCTGAAGCGGCAACCTGTGGACAATGAGCTGAGCCATCTAGTGGATGGAGAGGCATGGAAAGAGTTTGACAGTATACATTTAGATTTTGCTGCAGATCCAAGGAACATAAAACTTGGCATTGCCACAGATGGCTTTAATCCGTTTGGGAACATGAGCACGTCTTATAGCATGTGGCCAGTTTTTGTGGTGCCGTACAACCTGCCACCATGGGCATGCATGGATCAGTCCAACTTCATGATGTTGTTGCTTATCCCGGGTCCAGAGTCTCCAGGAAAGGATTTTGATGTCTTTATGGAGCCCCTCGTAGAAGAACTGCTCTAGCTCTGGACTGGTGTACCTACATACGATGCCTTGAGTCCGGAAGAAAAGTTCAATCTACGTGCTGCAATCATATGGTCCATCCATGATTTCTCGGCGCTGCACACTCTGTCTGGGAGGATCACAGCGAGTTATAAGGCCTGTGTCCATTGTGACAAAGACCCTTGCTCAAAGAGAATAAGGAGCAATATCTGCTATATTGGGCACCGCCGCTTTCTTCCCCGAAACCGTCGTTGGCGAAGAAGCAAAGATTTTAATGGTGAGAATGAAACCCGTGACAAGCCAGCTGAATTCACTAAAGAAGAGCTGGAGCAGCAACTTGAAAAGGTGAAAGATGTGAGACCAGGAAAGCTTGTGAAGAAAAGAAAGCATGAGGAAGGTCAATGTTGGGATCGGAGGTCTTGTTTGTGGGACCTGCCATACTGGGCTGATCTGAAATTAAGGCATAATCTCGATGTAATGCACATTGAGAAAAACATATGCGAGAATCTGCTAGGGACATTTCTGAACATTGAAGGGAAGACAAAGGACACGGTTAGTTCTAGGCTTGATTTGGAGGACATGGCCATAAGAGAAGATTTGCATCTACAACACAATGAAGATGAAGATTCATTTGAAATGCCACGAGCATGGTATACAATGAGTAAAGAACAAAAGCTTGCATTCTGTGAATTCCTAAGAGCGGTGAAATTTCCAGATGGTTATGCTGCTAACCTAGCAAAGTGTGTTACTTCTGATGGATTCAAGCTTTCAGTACTGAAAACACATGATTGTCACATCCTCCTCCAAAGGATTTTACCGGCGGGCCTCCGAGGAATCATGGACAAGGATATATATGAAGCGGTTGCTGAGCTGGGAAATTTCTTTAGAGAACTGTGCTGCAAAACACTCATGTTAACTGTCCTGGAAAGACTTGAAAAAGAAATCCCAATTATTCTTTGCAAGCTCGAGAAGATTTTCCCTCCAGCTTTCTTCATCGTGATGGTCCATTTGGCGGTGCACTTACCAAAAGAGGCAATGCTTAGAGGCCCTGTGCAATACGGTTGGATGTACCCAATCGAAAGAAGGCTGCTTACTTGTAAGCGTTATGTGCGAAACACGGCAAGACCTGAAGGTTCTATTGCTGAAGCATATGTCGTTGATGAGTGCTTGACTTTTAGCTATAGATACTTTGGCGATGTGGAAACAAGATGGAATCGGCCGGGCAGAAATAGAGAGCGGTCTGATTCGCAAAGTGGTGATGTCTCTGTTTTCAACCATGGTGTGAACTTTCTTGGAGCCTCACAATACTTGGAGGCTGGTGATGAGTATGACAAGATGGTTTGGTATGTGCTCAGCAATTGCACCGAGGTTCTACCATATATCGAGTACGTTATATCTTGTGCACTCATTATATTTTTTTTGCTTGGGTTGGCACCAGCCTAATGTTTTAATTCACATGTTTTGTTTGCATTGCAGGAAATGCAAGGAAGAGTTAAATCAGGAAGAAAGCAAGATCAATGTTGATAAAAGGGTTGCCAAGGGGTTTGCTAATTGGTTTAAGAATCATGTGAGATCTTTAGCCACATGTTTGATGTTTTCTGTGTTATTCACCAATTGTTAAATACCATTGTTTGCTAAATGGTTTATTTGTGTAGATTGGAAAGTTGCATGAGGAGAAGAAGGTCAGTGATGATCTATTTGCTTTGGCATGCTTACCGGATAAGCGAGTGAGAGTGTATTCAGCATGCATTGCTGACGGTGTCCGGTACCACACCGTTGACCGCGAGGAAAAAAGGAAGACACAGAATAGTGGAATCGTCAGTGAGGGGTCACATGATCGTGAGATCATTGACTTCTATGGTCAGTTGAGAAGCATCGTAGAGTTGCAGTACAACTCTAGTGGAGGCATCCATCGCTCGGTTGTCTTATTTCGCTGTGACTGGTTTGAGCTTGGTAGCAAGAAGAAGAGAGACTCTTTTGTCAAATATGATGGCCACTTCAAAAGCATCAACACTGCAAGGTGCTGGTATAAGAGTGATCCCTTTATTCTAACAACACAAGCAACAATGGTGTTTTATCTGCCAGACACTCTTTTGCGCGGAAAATGGCGAGTTGTGCAAAACTTTGAGCACAGACACTTGTGGAGTGTGACTGAAACTGAAGTGGAAAAGGGCCCCGGTGATGGTGGACTAACATACCAAGATGATGACTCTACGGAAGTTCCGTTGCAAGCTGATGATGACTCTGTGGAAGTTCTGGTGCAAAGCAGAGTGCGAAGGGACCGGGAACGTGTGATCGTTGATGCTGCAACAGTTGAAGGCATCAAGAAAAGAAGAAAGGTGGTAGCGGATGGACATGAGAGCGAGGATGAGGAAAACAGGACTGATCATACTATGCTGCAATATTGTAGTGATGATGAGGAAAACAGGAGTGGGCATAGAGTTCCTTGTTTTCGTATCGACGACGATGAGTAGCGAATTTAAATTTGGTCTCCTTGGTGAGCTAATGCTATTACTACATGTTCCTGATGTAGTTTTTGTACTACAATTTTCTCTAGGTAGCAAAATGCATGAGACTGATGGTTGTAGTGATGGAGAGGTAGATGATGGTTGATCATGATGTTTCAGGGAAAATCATGTAGTTTTGGTGATCATGATGGCTCTAGTGATGCAGAGGCAAAATGCATAGTGGCTCTAGTGATGTAGTTTTGGTGCCATTTTCTTAGTTTTGGTCAGAACTGTTGGTTGTGATGATCCTGAAGTTGTAATGCAAAATGATGTTGTAATGATCCTGAAGTTTTTTTGAACTGAGTTGAGATGTTTGTGCAAAATAGTGATGTTGTTTTTGGTTGTGATGATGAAGATGTTGTTGTTGGTAAAAAATGATGTGATGGAGGGCTGTTGTTTTGGTGCAAAATGATGATGTCTGAATATTTTGGACTGATCATATAGTTTTCAGAGTTGTTTTGGTCAGAACTGAAGATGTTGCTTTAACTGAATTTTGCTTCAACTGAACATGGGCACGCTCCATTTCACTGTGAGCAAAAAAATATGCGCGAGCGGGGACTCGAACCCACGACCGTGCGCTCATTCCACTGTGTTTCTACCAGTGGGCAAGGAAGAGGCTACTGGTCTTCTCCTCTATGCCATCTCTTTTAAAATCATCAAACTAGTCAGGTATCAAACACACACCTCACTGACAAGTGGGCCACTCGACCCACTCGCTGACAAGTGGGCCATTTTTCTACTCTACCCAAGCTACCAAAAATATGCACGCGGCCAAAAAATATGCACGAGCGGGGGCTCGAACCCACGACCTGGCGCTTATTTCACTGTGTTTCTACCACTGGGCTAGGAAGAGGCTATTGGTTTTGTAATCTATGCCCACCCTTTTCAATATACCAAACCAGTCACGTAGCAAACACAGAACTCACTGACAAGTGGACCCACTCTTTTCCCCACTCCTCATCTCCACTCGACCCGCTCCTCCTCTCCATTCTCCACTAGACCCACTCCTCCTCTCCGCCGCATCCCCTTCTCCTCCATCGATGGCGACGGCCTCCCACCGCCGCCGACTCCTTCCTCTCCCTCCGTCGCCGACTCCTTCCTCTCTCTCCTGACACTACAAAAAAAAGACACATCCGTATGACGATAATTGTGACACTTATGACACTTCTATGACGATAATTGTGACAAAACCCGGTATCATCATAGATGTGGTGGGGTCCTACTTCTATGACAAAAAATCATGACAGAAAATGGACTTTTCGTCCTGGGCGGGCCGGAGACGCAGCTGCATGACATTCTTTGGGCCGTCCATGACGGAAAAAACCGTGGTAGAAGCGAGGGCGAGGAAAATATCAGGGTGTTCCCGGTTACGGTGGGTGGTCGGGGCCAAGCGATGCGCGTTTCTCTCGTACACGCACGCGCGTGGGTGCGAGGCGTTGGGCTCTAACTGAACCCGAGCGAGGCGTTGGGCTCTAACTGAACCCGAGCGATTGCACTGCAGGCTACGCATTACTGAACCCGAGCGATCGATCGATGGCTGTTAACTGAACCCGATCGAGCGATTCCTTTGCTACTGCTGCTAACTGAAGCCGATCGATGCTGCCTCTGGATGAACAGTGAGTGTGCTGGGGGGTTTGGATGAACAGTTCCCGGTGGGGGTGGATGAACAGGACCCCGTGGTGTTGCCTTTGGATGAACAGGACCCCGATCGATTGAGCCGGTTGGGGCTAGATGAACAGGACCACCCCGTGGAGGGAAGGATGAACAGGACCTCCCCGTGGAGGGCAGGATGAACAGTAGACGGTGGAGGGCTGGATGAACAGTAGCCCGTGGAGGGGTGGTTGAACAAGAGCCCGTGGAGAGGGCTGGTTGAACAGTAGCCGGTGGAGTAGCGCGCGGTGGAGGCTGCATGAACAGGAGCCCGTGGATGAACAGTCGCAGGTGGAGGCTGGAGGAGGTCGACGGTGGATGAACAGTTGCCCGTGGAGGCTAGAGGGGGTCGACGGTGGAGATGAATAGTATCCCGTGGAGTCCCGTTTTGCGGTACGCCACACCCCTCCCGATGAACAGGACCCCCGTTTCAACCGTAGCGCTCCAACACAAGTCCGTTTCCTCCGTTTTGCGGTACGCCACACCCCTCCCGATCAACAGGACCCCCGTTTCGACCGTAGGAGGTCCGTTTCCTCCGTTTTGCGGTACGCCAGACCCCTCCCGATGAACAGGATCCCGTTTCGAACGTGGCCGGTCGAACACAAGGCTGTTTCCTCCGTTCTGCGGTACGCCAGGCCTCGTTTCCATCGGCTTTTCCATCCAAGCCCTCCCAATGAACACGATGACGCATTCCGTTCCGACCCAGCCGGTTGGCTCCCCATGAACACGACGACGACGCTATTTCTCTGTTCCGACCCAGCCATGTACACGAGCCCTGGCCGTACGTACGCGTGAGTAGGCGTTCGAGACCCTGCCCGTATGTACGTACATGGCCGTATTTACTTTCTTGCACCCTGGCCGCTGTACGTACGTGTACATGCTACGTGCGCGCCTCTACTACAACACGTGCGCGCCTCTACATCGACCAGTATGTACGTACACGTTCATGACCTGAATGACAACGCTACGTGCGCTTCGACCAGGTGGGTCCCGACTGTCAGGCACTTCCTTGCCTGCGAAGATGTAGCTGGTGGGTCCCAGCAGTCAGGGGGGCGAATAGTTTTTTTTTGCTCGGACGCACTTCCTTGCGTGCGAAGATGTAGCTGGTGGGTCCCAGCAGTCAGGGGGAAACGTTTTTTTCGTGAAATACGGTGGCCCGTCCGGTGGGTCCTCACTGTCAGGTGGAGGAATAATTATTTTGCGCGTAATAAGGAGGCACTTCCTTGCTGCGGCCGTGGACCCAGCTGTCAGCCTCTCCACGTACAGTCCACGTCCGATGGAAGCTGTTCCTTGACCACGTTGACCACGCCGCGCCGACAGCACCAGGGCGGTGGACGACGGCGAGGCCTAGGAAGGGGACGACGCGGAGCCGGGGAAGACGCGGCAGTGGATGCCCACGCGTAGAGGAGTACGAGGGTTCACTGGTTCACTGCAGTGTGAGGTTGTCGTCGCCGCAGAATAACAGGGGGTGTGGGTGAGTAGAGGGATGGCCTGGCCAGCGGTGGGAGTAGTAGGGGGCGGTGAAGCCTCCGCCGCATCGCAGCCGGCCATGGGAGGCAGGAGCACGAGGCACGACCGGCGCTGGTTTGGGCGGCTGGAGCAAGAAGACCAGAGGTTGAAGAAGCACTACGGCCGTTGGATGGACATCGTACGGTCACTGGAGCTAGAATCGTGCATATTGACTAAATTGACAAAGCCCTCCATCCCCGTCAACTTAGTAGGCCCACAAGTCAGCCTGCCACTATACTGGGTCCCAGCTAACAGGGGGAGTATTCATTTTTTTTGTGCGTAATAAGGAGGCACTTCCTTGCGTGCGAAGATATAGCTGGTGGGTCCGAGCTGTCAGCGGCGGTAACATTTTTTTCGTGAAATATAGAGGCCCTTTCGGTGGGTCCCTGATGTCAGGTGGAGGAATCATTATTTTGCGCGTAATAAGGAGGCATTTCCTTGCGTGCGGCCGTGGACCCAGCTGTCAGCCTCTCCACGTACAGTCCACTTCACCCCCCCCCCCCCCCCCCCCCCCCCCCCCCCCCCCCCCCCCCCCCCCCCCCCCCCCCCCCCCCCCCCCCCCCCCCCCCCCCCCCCCCCCCCCCCCCCCCCCCCCCCCCCCCCCCCCCCCCCCCCCCCCCCCCCCCCCCCCCCCCCCCCCCCCCCCCCCCCCCCCCCCCCCCCCCCCCCCCCCCCCCCCCCCCCCCCCCCCCCCCCCCCCCCCCCCCCCCCCCCCCCCCCCCCCCCCCCCCCCCCCCCCCCCCCCCCCCCCCCCCCCCCCCCCCCCCCCCCCCCCCCCCCCCCCCCCCCCCCCCCCCCCCCCCCCCCCCCCCCCCCCCCCCCCCCCCCCCCCCCCCCCCCCCCCCCCCCCCCCCCCCCCCCCCCCCCCCCCCCCCCCCCCCCCCCCCCCCCCCCCCCCCCCCCCCCCCCCCCCCCCCCCCCCCCCCCCCCCCCCCCCCCCCCCCCCCCCCCCCCCCCCCCCCCCCCCCCCCCCCCCCCCCCCCCCCCCCCCCCCCCCCCCCCCCCCCCCCCCCCCCCCCCCCCCCCCCCCCCCCCCCCCCCCCCCCCCCCCCCCCCCCCCCCCGAAAGCTCTCCTCGTCTTGAAAGATTTGCAGCCCAACAGGCCTGACAAAGCGACTTACTTGGCAAATCACAAAAAAACTGGGCTGTGGCCGTGGACCCAGCTGTTAGCCTCTCCACGTACAGTACTCTTCCGATGGAAGTCAGTCGTTGACCACATTGACCACGCCGCGCCGAGAGCACCAAGGCGGTGGACGACGACGAGGCCTAGGAAGGGGACGACGCGGAGCCGGGGAAGATGCGGCAGTGGATGCCCACGCGGAGAGGAGTACGAGGGTTCACTGGTTCGGCTGCGGTGTGAGGCTGCCATCGCCGCAGGGCCTGGCTAGCGGTGGGAGTAGTAGGGGGCGATGAGGCCTCAACGGCAGCACAGCCGGCCACTGGAGGCAGGAGCAGGCGGTCTCGCCGGCGCTGGTTTGGGCGGCTGGTGCAAGAAGAGCAACGATTGAAGAAGCAGCAGGACCGTTCTATTCAAATCCAACGGTTACTACTGCTAGAATCATTTGTTGACTAAGTTGACAAGCCCTGCGTACGCGTCAACTTAGTAGGCCCATAGGTCAGCCTCCCAACCGGTGCGCCCCAGATGTCAGTGGGAGGAATCATTTTTTTTCACGTAATAAGGAGGCAGTTGATTGCGTGCGGCCAGGCCAGCGGAGGGAGTAGGGTGGGCCGGGGAAGCCTGCACGGCATCACAGCGGGCCACAAGAGGAGGGAGCAGGCGGTCCCGCCGGCGCTAGTTTAGGCGGCTGGAGCAGGAAGATCAGAGATTGAAGAAGCACGTCGGCCGTTGGATGGACATCCAACAGTCACTGCTGCTAGAATCGTGTGTTGACTGACAAAGCCTTGCATAAACAAGTCAGCCTCGAAATCTGTGGCGTGTACAGCCCATTTGCTATTATTTTATAATTTTTACTCATTTTGTAATTCATATGGAATTTATTGCAGCCCATTTTCCATTTTTAGAATTGCTGCCCATTTTCTGGTCAGTACCAGGGTTAAAAAATTAACTAAATATGTGGGAACTTTTGAAAATTCGCAATTTTTTGCTGGGGAACAAAATATTCTTAATCCAAAAATTAGTAGCCATACTAAAACAAATTTAAAAATAAATTAGTACTATGTCATGTTAAATCCAATGAAATACGTATAAGATATCAGTGAAGAACAAAAACAAAAAAAGAAACTAATATCCCATTTGCTATAATTTTTTTGGAATTTTCAACCTCTTTTGATATTACTTTTAACAGACACTGACCATACTCTTTGGCCAGGCCAGAATGCATCCCTCCTCGTCTTGAAAGATTTGCAGCCCAGTAAGTCAGAGAAAACAAATAGGCCTAGCTTGGGTATTCTTCAAAAAGAAATACTGGGCTACCTATTTTCCCAAAGAAAAAACTGCTGGGCTGGTCATGTTGTTAGACGGGCCACAGAGACCGCACAACCCAGTTTATAGCCTACTCCTCCGAATTACTACTAAAAAAAAGTTGTGCAATTCTATCGTTAATTGACTATACGTTGAAAATGATGTGGGTCCCAGATATCAGTAGGGTGGATTAGAGTAAAAAAACGAGGGGTTCATCTGAGTAGTAAAAGAGGCGCTTGCTTGTGTTCGGGAGTGGACCTGGTGGGTCCGTACTGTCATACTCACAACTACAGTCCTCTCCTGATTCACTATGTTGACAGGGACCGTTTCAAAAAAAAACTATGTTGACAGGGCCGGACGGCGGCGCCGCGGCGAGCGCACCAAGGCGGTGGATAAAGTGCTGTCGCCAATGTGCTGGGCTGGGTTGGACATTCTTATTGAAAAATAAAAATGGACGGGGGGGGGGGGGGGGGGGGGGGGGGGGGGGGGGGGGGGGGGGGGGGGGGGGGGGGGGGGGGGGGGGGGGGGGGGGGGGGGGGGGGGGGGGGGGGGGGGGGGGGGGGGGGGGGGGGGGGGGGGGGGGGGGGGGGGGGGGGGGGGGGGGGGGGGGGGGGGGGGGGGGGGGGGGGGGGGGGGGGGGGGGGGGGGGGGGGGGGGGGGGGGGGGGGGGGGGGGGGGGGGGGGGGGGGGGGGGGGGGGGGGGGGGGGGGGGGGGGGGGGGGGGGGGGGGGGGGGGGGGGGGGGGGGGGGGGGGGGGGGGGGGGGGGGGGGGGGGGGGGGGGGGGGGGGGGGGGGGGGGGGGGGGGGGGGGGGGGGGGGGGGGGGGGGGGGGGGGGGGGGGGGGGGGGGGGGGGGGGGGGGGGGGGGGGGGGGGGGGGGGGGGGGGGGGGGGGGGGGGGGGGGGGGGGGGGGGGGGGGGGGGGGGGGGGGGGGGGGGGGGGGGGGGGGGGGGGGGGGGGGGGGGGGGGGGGGGGGGGGGGGGGGGGGGGGGGGGGGGGGGGGGGGGGGGGGGGGGGGGGGGGGGGGGGGGGGGGGGGGGGGGGGGGGGGGGGGGGGGGGGGGGGGGGGGGGGGGGGGGGGGGGGGGGGGGGGGGGGGGGGGGGGGGGGGGGGGGGGGGGGGGGGGGGGGGGGGGGGGGGGGGGGGGGGGGGGGGGGGGGGGGGGGGGGGGGGGGGGGGGGGGGGGGGGGGGGGGGGGGGGGGGGGGGGGGGGGGGGGGGGGGGGGGGGGGGGGGGGGGGGGGGGGGGGGGGGGGGGGGGGGGGGGGGGGGGGGGGGGGGGGGGGGGGGGGGGGGGGGGGGGGGGGGGGGGGGGGGGGGGGGGGGGGGGGGGGGGGGGGGGGGGGGGGGGGGGGGGGGGGGGGGGGGGGGGGGGGGGGGGGGGGGGGGGGGGGGGGGGGGGGGGGGGGGGGGGGGGGGGGGGGGGGGGGGGGGGGGGGGGGGGGGGGGGGGGGGGGGGGGGGGGGGGGGGGGGGGGGGGGGGGGGGGGGGGGGGGGGGGGGGGGGGGGGGGGGGGGGGGGGGGGGGGGGGGGGGGGGGGGGGGGGGGGGGGGGGGGGGGGGGGGGGGGGGGGGGGGGGGGGGGGGGGGGGGGGGGGGGGGGGGGGGGGGGGGGGGGGGGGGGGGGGGGGGGGGGGGGGGGGGGGGGGGGGGGGGGGGGGGGGGGGGGGGGGCGACAAACAGAGAGCGTGTACCAAGGCTACTTACCAACCTCCAGTCAAAAATTCCTGAAGGCCCAGAGAAGCTGGGATCCTGCTCAAAGACCTTGCAGTGACTGTGATTGTATTCCGCGAAACAACACGTCCGGTACATGCGAACGATCAGCAATCGTTCGCCGTCGTCTGATCGAGCCAGGAACCACCTGCAACTGCCATACCGCTTTTCTTTGAAAGGTTCTGGGATTAGGAAGGGTAGGGACACCAGGCGGCCTACAACATCATATGAAGTTGGAGTCAAATAACCCTCAAAAAAGTTGGAGTCAAATAAAAAAGGGCTCTTGATGTAGTCAATCTTAAGAACAGCATGTTATGAGCATGAATATTTTTTTAGTAAATGTTGACAGTAATATAAGCAAGCCATCATGATATCATAGGAAAGTAACATACTGATGTAACAGCCGTTTGTAGCGATGACTGGAGTAGGCCAGCAATACGTCCAGCCATAGAAGGAGTCGACAGCGTAAATGAAGCCCTTGTGTTCAATGGCATCAGAGAACCATGGAGGATGTATGATCCTACGATGGATGTGCAGATTTATCCACTTACTGCAGTGACCTATCAGATAGGCGAGACCGTGGTTGAAGAACGCAATTAGCCTGAAGTCTTTATAATTCGCAGATCTTGTGGGCACTTGGCAGATTACAACCTTGAGAAAATCAAACTTGGTATCATGTTGGCTACTGTAAGATTCCGAGTATTCTGGGCCGCGGTGCCAAAGCACTTCAGTGTTAATCGAAGGAAGGGGGATCAATCGCCGGGTGTAGACCTCCACGAGCATCCAGCTGCCGCGACCGTCGACGAGCACCATCCAAGACGTGTTCATGCCGACCCAGTACATACCGTTAATGTAGTTGAGGGTGACGGGGATCAGATCGCAGTCAAGGTGGTTGATGCTCGCCACCCTACGATCATTATGCTGCGTGACACGCCGTTTCTGAAGATCAGGCGGCATCAGCAAGCAAGGAGCTGGCTTAAAAAGCTCCGGCCTGAGGGCTTTGAGTAAACGGTACAGCCCCGACGAGCACGCGGCGAGCGGCATGGTACTGAGATTGTCCACACGCGAAACAATGAGCTTGATTACCTCTGTGGGGAGCGAATTCCAACCACTCTTTCAGCGGACGCTGCTCGGTTCTGCCATTGTTAGTGCTTGGGTTTCGGACGAGGGGGGAGGCGCCCTAGCGGGGATGGAAGATTGGACGAGGGGGGAGGCGCCTTAGCGGGGATGGAAGAGCGGACAAAGATGGAGAAGCGAATATGTGCTCTGGGAAGTGGATAGGTGATGATGACTACAACACGCCGCTTGACTTATGAGACACATACCAGCAGCGTAGGGTCATATCGAAGTCAGACAACTTGCTTGAGCCCCCCCCCCCCCCCCCCCCCCCCCCCCCCCCCCCCCCCCCCCCCCCCCCCCCCCCCCCCCCCCCCCCCCCCCCCCCCCCCCCCCCCCCCCCCCCCCCCCCCCCCCCCCCCCCCCCCCCCCCCCCCCCCCCCCCCCCCCCCCCCCCCCCCCCCCCCCCCCCCCCCCCCCCCCCCCCCCCCCCCCCCCCCCCCCCCCCCCCCCCCCCCCCCCCCCCCCCCCCCCCCCCCCCCCCCCCCCCCCCCCCCCCCCCCCCCCCCCCCCCCCCCCCCCCCCCCCCCCCCCCCCCCCCCCCCCCCCCCCCCCCCCCCCCCCCCCCCCCCCCCCCCCCCCCCCCCCCCCCCCCCCCCCCATCATACACGCAATTAACTCAAATGGATTGGACGTGACTCTATTATTCTCCATCGGCAACCGGCAAATTTCCTCCCGCGGGCCGGAGTAGGTTTCTCGGTTTGCATGTGGGTTTAACGGAGGGGTTTGATGGAGGCGAGGAGGCATGTTCAGCCGGGCGTGCAGTGGACGGCGCAGTACTATTCGATTTGACAACTACAACTAGTATATTATAAAAAACAAAGAAGAGTAGTAGAGATAGAGATAAGAATAGAGACTAGGGAGGAGCACCATCTACTGCTTCGTGGGCTACTCCTGCACTCCATTTAGCGGCCGCAACGTCCCCTACAGCCACTCCCTCCTGCGCTCCATTCGGCGGGCGCTGTTGAAATTTGGGGAGCGCACTCTCGCGACTGCTAGCAGCGATGACTTCACCGACGACGACTTCTTCCCCGACCTCGGCAACCTCTTCCTCAATGACATGGGCGACAACCTCAATGCCAATGGTGCTTCTCCCGTTGCACCGTATGTGTTTCTGTCCTTCCTGTTCGAAATCGTGATAGAATTCATGTTTCTAGTCTGTGTCCGAGATTTGATTTGTTCATCTACTATGCTAGTCCGCATGATTAGTTTAATCTCTGTTATAGCCGTCATGATTTATTTTGTGCTTATTCGGACTAAATCTCGTAGTAACTTGCTCATATATTCAACTGGCGGAACATCCCCTATAGCCACTCCCATTTCATGGACGGCCTGGTCGATGCCTCCAAGGAGCCCTTCGTCTACTGCTATGAGTGCCCGGTGCCGTTTTGGGGCTCGTCGGCGGACATCGTGCATCACCTGACGCAGGCGTGCGGCAATCACTACTGGCCCTTGGTGAAGAACATCAAGTACGAGACGTGCTACCCGTTCACCATGCCGGAGTCGCTGGAGGATCAGCGCCGCCTGCTAGTCTCGGAGGAGGACGGCAGCATCTTCCTCTTGATCGTTGCCACCGGCGAGGCCCACGCAGGCCGCCGCCACATCTCTGTAGTGTGCGTCAGGGGCGACGCCGCTGACGCTGACACTGACACGAGGCCGATGTACGGGTGCGTGCTCACTATTACTACCCCTCGGAGGTAAGTGGGCAGCGACACTGGCTACGCCAAGCTGACTTGGACTCTGCCGAGCTGGGACTTTCCCGCCGATGTGGACATGGAAGACGCACGGTATTATTTGACCCCCAACAATCCCCCCCCCCCCCCCCCCCCCCCCCCCCCCCCCCCCCCCCCCCCCCCCCCCCCCCCCCCCCCCCCCCCCCCCCCCCCCCCCCCCCCCCCCCCCCCCCCCCCCCCCCCCCCCCCCCCCCCCCCCCCCCCCCCCCCCCCCCCCCCCCCCCCCCCCCCCCCCCCCCCCCCCCCCCCCCCCCCCCCCCCCCCCCCCCCCCCCCCCCCCCCCCCCCCCCCCCCCCCCCCCCCCCCCCCCCCCCCCCCCCCCCCCCCCCCCCCCCCCCCCCCCCCCCCCCCCCCCCCCCCCCCCCCCCCCCCCCCCCCCCCCCCCCCCCCCCCCCCCCCCCCCCCCCCCCCCCCCCCCCCCCCCCCCCCCCCCCCCCCCCCCCCCCCCCCCCCCCCCCCCCCCCCCCCCCCCCCCCCCCCCCCCCCCCCCCCCCCCCCCCCCCCCCCCCCCCCCCCCCCCCCCCCCCCCCCCCCCCCCCCCCCCCCCCCCCCCCCCCCCCCCCCCCCCCCCCCCCCCCCCCCCCCCCCCCCCCCCCCCCCCCCCCCCCCCCCCCCCCCCCCCCCCCCCCCCCCCCCCCCCCCCCCCCCCCCCCCCCCCCCCCCCCCCCCCCCCCCCCCCCCCCCCCCCCCCCCCCCCCCCCCCCCCCCCCCCCCCCCCCCCCCCCCCCCCCCCCCCCCCCCCCCCCCCCCCCCCCCCCCCCCCCCCCCCCCCCCCCCCCCCCCCCCCCCCCCCCCCCCCCCCCCCCCCCCCCCCCCCCCCCCCCCCCCCCCAGTTGAACGCTTTTGTTTGCAAAAGATACTTTTTTTATCTATTTCACCCGGATGTTTGTGAGCTCTAGAGATGAAATAATATCCGAACAAACCTATCGATACCCGTTACACATGAGATGACCCCCACATCCTTTGTCAAAATAAACAACTCCCCGATCAAGGCATTTCACTCTTCCGTGCAACGCACGGGCACCTTACTATAGATTAGTACGACCAAAAATTGAACTAACATTATATATAGTACGATAAATGATGATGCATGTCACCTAAAATTATATCATTGAAAACTATGTTCAAATACGAATCCAACGATATTGTTTTTGTTGACATGCACTAACATTTTGTCAGTTAAATCTTCAATCAAATTCAATGGGGGATAAACCACGACCGATGTAGTAGTACTAGTGTAGAGGGCGGCGCTGCACAGGAGTCTCACCCCGCTCGTGGCGCGGCAGTAAAGCCGTCGTATCACAAATCCCAACCACTCCCAGTAATAAGTGGCCTGGTAAAATAAACGGACAAGCAACCATCACATCCCTCCGTCTTTTTTGCATTTCATCTCTCTGCATTTACTTTCTCCGGTTCATCTCACACACTCGATCCCTAGGTACTACTCCTAGTATCCCTAGCTACTACTCCTAGGGCCAGTTCTTTTGGCGGCTTCCCCAGCTTTTCCCATAAGACTAGTCACAGTGGAGAGTAACATTAAGGCGCCTCACTCATTTATTTGGGCTTCTAAACTACTACTAGTAGTACCTCCGTCCTGGTTTATTCCTCACCATTGTAATTTGTGCTAAATTTTGACCAAAGATTTAACTGATAAAATGTTAGTGCATGTGACATGCACTAACATTTCATTAATTAAATTTATGATCAAAATTTGACACAGATTACAATGGGGACCAATAAACCAGGACGGAGGTAGTAGTTATGGGATTATGAATCTAGAAGCCTAAAAGAACTGGCCCCTGGTGCTCCTACTAGTATTAGTACTCAAGTTGGAATTCCAATTGCACGGCACAACTTGTTAGGCAAAAAATTCGATACAGGGTGTAGGAAGCGGTTTGGGAATTTGCATGCCTTTCCAACCAGTGAGATACTCCGTACAAAGTACGACAGAGAAATAACCATAGAGAAGGAAGCTAAAAGTAAACAATCAAACGAGCATTTTTGCATTTGTTTTGCATTGAATCGTTTCACAAGCTTGACTAGTGCTGTTTTTCTACTTTTACAAAAACCGCATCGTAATGTTAAAACGTGCATTTGCACGTACATAAGTAATAGTAGTACTCCCTCCGTCTAGGTGTATAAGTCTTCCCTCCTTCTTGGTCACGGTGCACAACCAAAGATGACTTATTGACCTGGACGGAGGGAGTAGCACAGTCTGCAAGCATATATAGAGAGAGACGTGTAGTGCGATAGTATATAGTAAAGTTTGTGCTATATGCACGTACTTGCAAAATGCGTACGAATACACAAGGTTTCCAAACTTTCCCTTTTACATACTTAATTAAGGATGCTAATAATTCCTGAACGTTCAGGATTTATCATTTGCGTCCCAAAAATAATGAGATCGCCTTACGAAACAAAAATTATACTCCTCCTAAAAGCCACGGCGCTCGCAGGAGCGCTTGCGGCGCGCCACGAGTGCCCTGGTGCGCGGCCGTTTCCCAGCGCGCCGACACAACGCCTCTTCCTCAGCCTCGCAACTCATGAGGTGCTGATTGGCGGCTTGCCGGCGGGCGAGCGCGATCTCACCGGTGTGGTGATCCGGCGCCAATAGGTACTCCTCCTCGCTGGAAGCGTGCACCCGGTCCACGTACCGCCAAGCGTAGATGAGGCGCTTGGGCCCGACTGCACTCAGGGCATCGGCACGGGCGTCCTCCGCCACCCTCACGGCCCTCGCACGAGCCTTCTGCCAAAGAGCCAATTGCCTGACTCTCTCGGACGCGACATAGGCCTCCCAGGCAGCTTGTTCCGCGGTGCGCTTCTCTTCCTCGGCCTTCTTCTCCGCCTCTATTTTGGCGCGCTCTGCTGGAGGCAAAGCCTCCCACAAGGCGACATCCATTTCTTTCCAAAGCTCCTCAAGGCTGGGGGGCTCGGCGGGCAGCGCGGCGTTCTCCTCGTAGCGGGGAGCCGACGCGTCCTCTGACGCGCGTGCTGGCGAGATTGGGAACGCCGACGCGTCCACCTCGACGCATCGCGGCGAGGAGCGGAACGCCAACGCGTCCTCCTCGACTAGTGGTGGCGAGGAACGGAACGGCGACGCGTCGCGTCGCGGTGAGGAGCGAAACGCCGACGCGTCCTCCTAGACTAGTGGCGGCGAGGAATGGAACGGTGACGCGTGACCGTCCGTGCGGTGCAGCGAGGGGTGCCTAGGGCTTGGGAGGGGCGATGCCATGTTGGTCGACGTGAGAGGGAGCCAGGGAGGGGGAGGAGATAGCGATGAACGTGAATGTGAGGGGGAGGAGATAGCGATGTCGTGGGAGGCGCAGTATTTATAGTGAGCAATGGCACACCTACGTAAGATATGGACTGAGCTGCACTGACTTAACTGCAGGTCCAGTTGCGTCACTGACATGTGGGCCAGACCCCTGTTGGGCCCATATGTCAGTGACCCAATGCACCTGCAGTTAAGTAACAGCTACGTGGGCTTATTTGTTGGAGTAAATTACGGGGAAGGGAAGGGGTGGAAATATTGCTGGTCACAACGGATTGGACGAGCGCGGGGGGAGGAGAGTCATGCATGCAGATTTTTTCCACACGGGGTGGAGTGGTGGGACCGCCGGAGGGAGAAGGAGAGTCTGGCAGGCATATTGTTTCCACACATGGAGAGGAAAAGATTTGGAGACGAACGGGCTTCCTGCAGGTATGGGGAACGGTGCATAATAAGTCTCATCTTGCATGCCGGGCTAGGTATAGTCTCAAGTCATTAAAAACATACACGCCCCACACATGTTCATATTTCAAGGTGCACTAAATTATTGCATGCGATTATTAAGGCTGGCCATAATGGTGGTATCTTAGCTGGTATCATGCACACGGGAATAGCAAACATGCTGATGTGGCAAAGAATTAAAGAAGAGAGGGGGGTTAGAGTAACTAGTGTTCATGCATGCATTGGTAAACACATTTTTTTGTGAAGAACTACAAAACCTATTCCACCGCCTCTATCTTGCTAAGAGTAGGTCAAAATTTTGAATCGAGCCCTTTAAACTAGAAGGGAGGTAGTAGTACTCTAATAGCTAACCTTGGCCCTGTTTGGATCCATGTGTTAGAGTTAGTTTGGGTTAGTTTGAACTCAACTAACCCAAAAAAAATCTAACCCACCCAAGAGGTGCTTTATACTCATTATAATCAGTATTGTAGATATTGATATTTTTAGTATAAATGGTTGACGGAAGTAAAAAGGACCAGAGGGAGTATCATGCATGCGGAGTAGGCAAAAAAAATTGCTCATTTATAGCCGGTCGAAGTCTCAAAGGGCGCGACCGCGCGAGGGAGGCGAAGGTCGTGGGAGGCGCGACGGTTGACGGAATTAATTGAAGTTACACACAAGCCGGCATGGCATGCGAACAGGCAGAAGCTATACCGTCAGGCCTACGATATGGGTCAAGTAGACATGACATCTAGTGGGTCCCGCATAGTTCTCGAGAACTCTTTGGGGGCTTGCAGCCGTTTATCCATCGGGCAAGCCTGCAACCCCACGCCGTTCGCACGCCCTACTCGTCCCCGTCTTCTACTAGTACAGTACCTTACAACAGTTCGCTCCCAGTCGTCCCGTCCTTTCACATTATGGCAGTTCCACTAATCCTAACCCTCCTCCCAAATCCATGGCGTCCCAAATCTCCATGATCGGCGGTGAGTACAACGTTAGAACCATCACCGGCGATGAGTTCGACGTCATCTACACCCGTTCTTCCGCAACGGTGAAAGAATGCCTTGCTCGCTTCAAACGCATGTTCGAAAACACAAATGATGAGTGGGTCGCTGGGCTAGATGTTGAGTACACCACAGTCCTGGGAACCCCCCCCCCCCCCCCCCCCCCCCCCCCCCCCCCCCCCCCCCCCCCCCCCCCCCCCCCCCCCCCCCCCCCCCCCCCCCCCCCCCCCCCCCCCCCCCCCCCCCCCCCCCCCCCCCCCCCCCCCCCCCCCCCCCCCCCCCCCCCCCCCCCCCCCCCCCCCCCCCCCCCCCCCCCCCCCCCCCCCCCCCCCCCCCCCCCCCCCCCCCCCCCCCCCCCCCCCCCCCCCCCCCCCCCCCCCCCCCCCCCCCCCCCCCCCCCCCCCCCCCCCCCCCCCCCCCCCCCCCCCCCCCCCCCCCCCCCCCCCCCCCCCCCCCCCCCCCCCCCCCCCCCCCCCCCCCCCCCCCCCCCCCCCCCCCCCCCCCCCCCCCCCCCCCCCCCCCCCCCCCCCCCCCCCCCCCCCCCCCCCCCCCCCCCCCCCCCCCCCCCCCCCCCCCCCCCCCCCAGCAGAGCCCAGTGTCCGGTTCAAGCAAAGAAGCATCGGCGAAGAGGAAGAGGGACGAGGACGAAGTCGAGGACGTGGACTCGGACTCCGAGTAGGTGGCAGTGCCGTCGCTCATGCTGGTTCTACTTTAGTGTCAAGCGGACTAGTTGCTTAGTTTATTTTCAAGGGTGTGTTGTGCTGAGGCCCCAGCAGAACTATGTTTATGTTCTTTCTCGTTATTTGAACTCTTTAGTACGTACAGTAGTACTAGTACTATGTCTTACTACTGTTCTTCTTGCAGTTGGTACTACTGCTCGTATCTTCGTGTTCCTACTGTAGTTAATACGTTCGTACTAGTAGTATAATTTGGGTCAGTCGATTTGTGAAAGAAGTTCGACGGAGTGAAGGAAGAAGACGGCAGGGTGCCCATGATCTATCTTATGAGTGTTGGGTGTGGAATGCAGTTCGCCGGAAAAAAAATGGATCGTGCCCGGGGTTAAATGGATGGCGGGGGTGGGGGAGCATGGCGGTGGCAGGCGGTTCAGAGGAGGGCGCGGGGGCGGCGGCAGGCAGTTAGGCGTGTGGCGGGCTGAGAAGATGAACCGTGCATCTATTTCGGAGGTTGGGGGGGGGGGGGGGGGGGGGGGGGGGGGGGGGGGGGGGGGGGGGGGGGGGGGGGGGGGGGGGGGGGGGGGGGGGGGGGGGGGGGGGGGGGGGGGGGGGGGGGGGGGGGGGGGGGGGGGGGGGGGGGGGGGGGGGGGGGGGGGGGGGGGGGGGGGGGGGGGGGGGGGGGGGGGGGGGGGGGGGGGGGGGGGGGGGGGGGGGGGGGGGGGGGGGGGGGGGGGGGGGGGGGGGGGGGGGGGGGGGGGGGGGGGGGGGGGGGGGGGGGGGGGGGGGGGGGGGGGGGGGGGGGGGGGGGGGGGGGGGGGGGGGGGGGGGGGGGGGGGGGGGGGGGGGGGGGGGGGGGGGGGGGGGGGGGGGGGGGGGGGGGGGGGGGGGGGGGGGGGGGGGGGGGGGGGGGGGGGGGGGGGGGGGGGGGGGGGGGGGGGGGGGGGGGGGGGGGGGGGGGGGGGGGGGGGGGGGGGGGGGGGGGGGGGGGGGGGGGGGGGGGGGGGGGGGGGGGGGGGGGGGGGGGGGGGGGGGGGGGGGGGGGGGGGGGGGGGGGGGGGGGGGGGGGGGGGGGGGGGGGGGGGGGGGGGGGGGGGGGGGGGGGGGGGGGGGGGGGGGGGGGGGGGGGGGGGGGGGGGGGGGGGGGGGGGGGGGGGGGGGGGGGGGGGGGGGGGGGGGGGGGGGGGGGGGGGGGGGGGGGGGGGGGGGGGGGGGGGGGGGGGGGGGGGGGGGGGGGGGGGGGGGGGGGGGGGGGGGGGGGGGGGGGGGGGGGGGGGGGGGGGGGGGGGGGGGGGGGGGGGGGGGGGGGGGGGGGGGGGGGGGGGGGGGGGGGGGGGGGGGGGGGGGGGGGGGGGGGGGGGGGGGGGGGGGGGGGGGGGGGGGGGGGGGGGGGGGGGGGGGGGGGGGGGGGGGGGGGGGGGGGGGGGGGGGGGGGGGGGGGGGGGGGGGGGGGGGGGGGGGGGGGGGGGGGGGGGGGGGGGGGGGGGGGGGGGGGGGGGGGGGGGGGGGGGGGGGGGGGGGGGGGGGGGGGGGGGGGGGGGGGGGGGGGGGGGGGGGGGGGGGGGGGGGGGGGGGGGGGGGGGGGGGGGGGGGGGGGGGGGGGGGGGGGGGGGGGGGGGGGGGGGGGGGGGGGGGGGGGGGGGGGGGGGGGGGGGGGGGGGGGGGGGGGGGGGGGGGGGGGGGGGGGGGGGGGGGGGGGGGGGGGGGGGGGGGGGGGGGGGGGGGGGGGGGGGGGGGGGGGGGGGGGGGGGGGGGGGGGGGGGGGGGGGGGGGGGGGGGGGGGGGGGGGGGGGGGGGGGGGGGGGGGGGGGGGGGGGGGGGGGGGGGGGGGGGGGGGGGGGGGGGGGGGGGGGGGGGGGGGGGGGGGGGGGGGGGGGGGGGGGGGGGGGGGGGGGGGGGGGGGGGGGGGGGGGGGGGGGGGGGGGGGGGGGGGGGGGGGGGGGGGGGGGGGGGGGGGGGGGGGGGGGGGGGGGGGGGGGGGGGGGGGGGGGGGGGGGGGGGGGGGGGGGGGGGGGGGGGGGGGGGGGGGGGGGGGGGGGGGGGGGGGGGGGGGGGGGGGGGGGGGGGGGGGGGGGGGGGGGGGGGGGGGGGGGGGGGGGGGGGGGGGGGGGGGGGGGGGGGGGGGGGGGGGGGGGGGGGGGGGGGGGGGGGGGGGGGGGGGGGGGGGGGGGGGGGGGGGGGGGGGGGGGGGGGGGGGGGGGGGGGGGGGGGGGGGGGGGGGGGGGGGGGGGGGGGGGGGGGGGGGGGGGGGGGGGGGGGGGGGGGGGGGGGGGGGGGGGGGGGGGGGGGGGGGGGGGGGGGGGGGGGGGGGGGGGGGGGGGGGGGGGGGGGGGGGGGGGGGGGGGGGGGGGGGGGGGGGGGGGGGGGGGGGGGGGGGGGGGGGGGGGGGGGGGGGGGGGGGGGGGGGGGGGGGGGGGGGGGGGGGGGGGGGGGGGGGGGGGGGGGGGGGGGGGGGGGGGGGGGGGGGGGGGGGGGGGGGGGGGGGGGGGGGGGGGGGGGGGGGGGGGGGGGGGGGGGGGGGGGGGGGGGGGGGGGGGGGGGGGGGGGGGGGGGGGGGGGGGGGGGGGGGGGGGGGGGGGGGGGGGGGGGGGGGGGGGGGGGGGGGGGGGGGGGGGGGGGGGGGGGGGGGGGGGGGGGGGGGGGGGGGGGGGGGGGGGGGGGGGGGGGGGGGGGGGGGGGGGGGGGGGGGGGGGGGGGGGGGGGGGGGGGGGGGGGGGGGGGGGGGGGGGATACACCCTCCATTTTTATTTAAGTCTGCGTATTAGCATTGGTCAAAGTCAAGTTTTGTAAACTCTCAGAAAGTTTATAACAAAAAATATTAACATATACAATAACAAATAAATAAAATACCATTAGATTCATTATTGAATGTACTTTCACATCATACATATTTGTTATGGTAAATGTTTATATTTTTCTATAAACTTGGTCAAACTTTAGGAAGTTTGACTTCGGTCAAACCTAATATGCAAAGTTTACTAGTACTACTCGCTAGTCGCTTAGCCGAATCACCCAACACGCCACACGGGGAGTTCAGTGTCACAAAATTTTGAGGTCGGCGGGAAAATCTCCCGCGACCCTGATTCGAGCAGTGGGAAGTTACCATCATAGCCTTCGGAACAGGCCTACGGATGACGGTTGGTAGGGGGCTGTTTTTGTAACTTTAGGTTCACCCTACCCAGCCAACCCCACCCCGGCACCCAGAGTAGTACACCTGAATACTCCTAATTTTCTATCCCCACCGCAAAATAGACTTCTCCACGGCACCGCAGCCTTCGTGCTCCTCCCCTTCTACATCGGCGCACTCGTCCACCGCAGTGCATCTGCCTCATCGACGACCTCGTACGCCGCACTGGAGCCGGTCCACCGTCGTCGTCGTACACGGAGCCTCTTCCCCGGCACCATCTTCCACGGTCTCGGATCTGCTTCTCAGAAGCCGACGCCAAGTGCAGAAGCACCACCATCATGGACAATGAACTAACTCCCATTGCCGACCATGACTCACAGAGGCCGCCGTGACCATCGTTCTCCTCCTCGATTGGTAATGTGTGTATTGAATCACTTAGCAGTACATGTGCAGTTCCAATTTTGTTCATACCTACCCTTCAAATTTCTTGGGTGCTGTTGTTCCCGTAAAAGCAATTGGTTATAGCCTCCATTGTCCAACAGAATATCAGCTTGTAATTGTGCGTCGCTCCTGTATCACACTGTGCTTGGGTAGGTGTTTCATCTGCAACCAGTAGTGTGGCAAATGATGGATAGTTTTTTAGAACTAGCAAGATGCCCATGCGTTGCACGCATCAAGATGCATTTGTATGAGTAGTTTATCTTGTGGGAGAAAAGGATGAATGAGGGAATGCCTTATTTGCAAATGCGGAGAGGGGTGTGGGTATCTTTTTGCAAAATTGCCATAGTTTCCTTCCTATCCGTTGGATATAAATCGGATGGCCTATATTGCAGGATGGCAGGAACACCATCATCACCAACTCTGTTTTTTATAAGAGTAGGGAAAAAGTAGACAAAAAAATAGAGAGTAGAGAAGTAGAGATAAATATTAAATATAAAATAAATATAATAGTAGAGAAGAGAGTAGAGATAGCAGAGACGTCGGGAAAGGATTGTGCGCGCGCGGGAAAAAGCGGCCGGGCGTGCGCTAGTTTTGGCGCGCGGCGTCCGGCGCGCTTTATAAAATCCAACGCCCTCTCACCGCTCTATGCCTTGCCACCGCTCTCTCCCCGCTCTGTGCCTCGCCACTGCTCTCTCCCCGCTCTTTCTCGCCTCACCGCCGCCGCGCCACCATGCCGCCGCGTCGCCGGGAAACTTGGGGATACCGCGGCGTCCGCGCGCGCCCCTCCGGCGGCTTCTCCACCGAGATTCGGTTCCGCGGGATGCGCCTCGACCTCGGCAATTTCGACACCGCCAACAAGGCTGCCCACGCGTACGACGCGGCGGCGTGGCGCCTCCAGTGGCCTCATAGAACATTGAACTTCCCCAACGTGCTGACGCGGGAGCGGGCACAGGAGCTCGCGCCTCTGTCGTGGCTTATCACCGACGAGGATCGTCGCGACAACCGAAGGCGGGAGCACCGTCTCGGCATCGCCGAGATGGACGAGGAAGCCATGGCACTGTGGCGCCAACGCTTCCCGCAGGACATCATCAATGAGCGCGAGTTCTACGAGCAAAGGAGGGCGGAGAGGGATAAGAGGAGGGCGGAGCGAGCCGCCTATCGCGAGGACAAGCGTAGGCGAAAAGCAAACGCTCAATTCAACATGAGGCTAGGAGCAGTGTCGCCCTGGGAATCCGACGACGATCGGTATCTTCACGCCTACAGTCAGACATGGGGGGGGGGGGGGGGGGGGGGGGGGGGGGGGGGGGGGGGGGGGGGGGGGGGGGGGGGGGGGGGGGGGGGGGGGGGGGGGGGGGGGGGGGGGGGGGGGGGGGGGGGGGGGGGGGGGGGGGGGGGGGGGGGGGGGGGGGGGGGGGGGGGGGGGGGGGGGGGGGGGGGGGGGGGGGGGGGGGGGGGGGGGGGGGGGGGGGGGGGGGGGGGGGGGGGGGGGGGGGGGGGGGGGGGGGGGGGGGGGGGGGGGGGGGGGGGGGGGGGGGGGGGGGGGGGGGGGGGGGGGGGGGGGGGGGGGGGGGGGGGGGGGGGGGGGGGGGGGGGGGGGGGGGGGGGGGGGGGGGGGGGGGGGGGGGGGGGGGGGGGGGGGGGGGGGGGGGGGGGGGGGGGGGGGGGGGGGGGGGGGGGGGGGGGGGGGGGGGGGGGGGGGGGGGGGGGGGGGGGGGGGGGGGGGGGGGGGGGGGGGGGGGGGGGGGGGGGGGGGGGGGGGGGGGGGGGGGGGGGGGGGGGGGGGGGGGGGGGGGGGGGGGGGGGGGGGGGGGGGGGGGGGGGGGGGGGGGGGGGGGGGGGGGGGGGGGGGGGGGGGGGGGGGGGGGGGGGGGGGGGGGGGGGGGGGGGGGGGGGGGGGGGGGGGGGGGGGGGGGGGGGGGGGGGGGGGGGGGGGGGGGGGGGGGGGGGGGGGGGGGGGGGGGGGGGGGGGGGGGGGGGGGGGGGGGGGGGGGGGGGGGGGGGGGGGGGGGGGGGGGGGGGGGGGGGGGGGGGGGGGGGGGGGGGGGGGGGGGGGGGGGGGGGGGGGGGGGGGGGGGGGGGGGGGGGGGGGGGGGGGGGGGGGGGGGGGGGGGGGGGGGGGGGGGGGGGGGGGGGGGGGGGGGGGGGGGGGGGGGGGGGGGGGGGGGGGGGGGGGGGGGGGGGGGGGGGGGGGGGGGGGGGGGGGGGGGGGGGGGGGGGGGGGGGGGGGGGGGGGGGGGGGGGGGGGGGGGGGGGGGGGGGGGGGGGGGGGGGGGGGGGGGGGGGGGGGGGGGGGGGGGGGGGGGGGGGGGGGGGGGGGGGGGGGGGGGGGGGGGGGGGGGGGGGGGGGGGGGGGGGGGGGGGGGGGGGGGGGGGGGGGGGGGGGGGGGGGGGGGGGGGGGGGGGGGGGGGGGGGGGGGGGGGGGGGGGGGGGGGGGGGGGGGGGGGGGGGGGGGGGGGGGGGGGGGGGGGGGGGGGGGGGGGGGGGGGGGGGGGGGGGGGGGGGGGGGGGGGGGGGGGGGGGGGGGGGGGGGGGGGGGGGGGGGGGGGGGGGGGGGGGGGGGGGGGGGGGGGGGGGGGGGGGGGGGGGGGGGGGGGGGGGGGGGGGGGGGGGGGGGGGGGGGGGGGGGGGGGGGGGGGGGGGGGGGGGGGGGGGGGGGGGGGGGGGGGGGGGGGGGGGGGGGGGGGGGGGGGGGGGGGGGGGGGGGGGGGGGGGGGGGGGGGGGGGGGGGGGGGGGGGGGGGGGGGGGGGGGGGGGGGGGGGGGGGGGGGGGGGGGGGGGGGGGGGGGGGGGGGGGGGGGGGGGGGGGGGGGGGGGGGGGGGGGGGGGGGGGGGGGGGGGGGGGGGGGGGGGGGGGGGGGGGGGGGGGGGGGGGGGGGGGGGGGGGGGGGGGGGGGGGGGGGGGGGGGGGGGGGGGGGGGGGGGGGGGGGGGGGGGGGGGGGGGGGGGGGGGGGGGGGGGGGGGGGGGGGGGGGGGGGGGGGGGGGGGGGGGGGGGGGGGGGGGGGGGGGGGGGGGGGGGGGGGGGGGGGGGGGGGGGGGGGGGGGGGGGGGGGGGGGGGGGGGGGGGGGGGGGGGGGGGGGGGGGGGGGGGGGGGGGGGGGGGGGGGGGGGGGGGGGGGGGGGGGGGGGGGGGGGGGGGGGGGGGGGGGGGGGGGGGGGGGGGGGGGGGGGGGGGGGGGGGGGGGGGGGGGGGGGGGGGGGGGGGGGGGGGGGGGGGGGGGGGGGGGGGGGGGGGGGGGGGGGGGGGGGGGGGGGGGGGGGGGGGGGGGGGGGGGGGGGGGGGGGGGGGGGGGGGGGGGGGGGGGGGGGGGGGGGGGGGGGGGGGGGGGGGGGGGGGGGGGGGGGGGGGGGGGGGGGGGGGGGGGGGGGGGGGGGGGGGGGGGGGGGGGGGGGGGGGGGGGGGGGGGGGGGGGGGGGGGGGGGGGGGGGGGGGGGGGGGGGGGGGGGGGGGGGGGGGGGGGGGGGGGGGGGGGGGGGGGGGGGGGGGGGGGGGGGGGGGGGGGGGGGGGGGGGGGGGGGGGGGGGGGGGGGGGGGGGGGGGGGGGGGGGGGGGGGGGGGGGGGGGGGGGGGGGGGGGGGGGGGGGGGGGGGGGGGGGGGGGGGGGGGGGGGGGGGGGGGGGGGGGGGGGGGGGGGGGGGGGGGGGGGGGGGGGGGGGGGGGGGGGGGGGGGGGGGGGGGGGGGGGGGGGGGGGGGGGGGGGGGGGGGGGGGGGGGGGGGGGGGGGGGGGGGGGGGGGGGGGGGGGGGGGGGGGGGGGGGGGGGGGGGGGGGGGGGGGGGGGGGGGGGGGGGGGGGGGGGGGGGGGGGGGGGGGGGGGGGGGGGGGGGGGGGGGGGGGGGGGGGGGGGGGGGGGGGGGGGGGGGGGGGGGGGGGGGGGGGGGGGGGGGGGGGGGGGGGGGGGGGGGGGGGGGGGGGGGGGGGGGGGGGGGGGGGGGGGGGGGGGGGGGGGGGGGGGGGGGGGGGGGGGGGGGGGGGGGGGGGGGGGGGGGGGGGGGGGGGGGGGGGGGGGGGGGGGGGGGGGTGCACATTCACACCTCTCTATGTCTCTATCACACGCACACCGCCCTTCCACCACAACACACATATGGACACATACACACGTTCTCTCTCAGTCACACACACTTTGGGGCTGTTTGGTTTGTGACTAACTTTGCCAAAGATTGCCACACCTAAAGTTAGGCAAGTTTGACCAACTTAGGTGAGTGTCTGGTTCAAGCTACACCTTAGGCAAGCCACACTTAGGCCCCACATGGCATACACTCAAAAAGTGTGGCAAGATTCCCTTAGGCTTTCCAACTTGTGGCTCTCATTTTGATGAACTAACCTTAGGAAAGCTTGGCAAAAATGTATGGCAAAGTGTGGCAATGCTAGTCCTAAAACCAAACAGCCCCTTTGGACGCCAAACTTTGGCAAAAATTGGCAAAACATTGTCTCTATGACAAGTGGGCCATAGGGGCAATAAAGTGTGGCAAGCCAAAGTGTGGCAAAAACCAAACACATGCCAACTAAATTGTGGCTGCCAAATTTTGGCTTGGCAAACGGTGGCTGGGAACCAAACAGCCCCAAAATCAGTATTAAAAAAAACTAGGGCACACCTAAAACGTCCAAATCCAAATAAACACGAACTGGAGCTAAATTCAAATATATGGAAATATTGTAGCATCAAGAACTTTTCCCGAAAAAAAAAGTTGAGTAATATTCATGGATTGTTTTCACACACACAAAAAGGTTCGGTGGATGTCCTTCGAGCGCGACACGGTGACACACCGTTCGATCGACCGCGCGGCCGCGGTTCACGCGCTTGCACATGATTCCGTATCGTGGCTGTGGTAACTAATAAAAGCGCTGCCTAAGTCTAATGTGGGGGGGGGGGGGGGGGGGGGGGGGGGGGGGGGGGGGGGGGGGGGGGGGGGGGGGGGGGGGGGGGGGGGGGGGGGGGGGGGGGGGGGGGGGGGGGGGGGGGGGGGGGGGGGGGGGGGGGGGGGGGGGGGGGGGGGGGGGGGGGGGGGGGGGGGGGGGGGGGGGGGGGGGGGGGGGGGGGGGGGGGGGGGGGGGGGGGGGGGGGGGGGGGGGGGGGGGGGGGGGGGGGGGGGGGGGGGGGGGGGGGGGGGGGGGGGGGGGGGGGGGGGGGGGGGGGGGGGGGGGGGGGGGGGGGGGGGGGGGGGGGGGGGGGGGGGGGGGGGGGGGGGGGGGGGGGGGGGGGGGGGGGGGGGGGGGGGGGGGGGGGGGGGGGGGGGGGGGGGGGGGGGGGGGGGGGGGGGGGGGGGGGGGGGGGGGGGGGGGGGGGGGGGGGGGGGGGGGGGGGGGGGGGGGGGGGGGGGGGGGGGGGGGGGGGGGGGGGGGGGGGGGGGGGGGGGGGGGGGGGGGGGGGGGGGGGGGGGGGGGGGGGGGGGGGGGGGGGGGGGGGGGGGGGGGGGGGGGGGGGGGGGGGGGGGGGGGGGGGGGGGGGGGGGGGGGGGGGGGGGGGGGGGGGGGGGGGGGGGGGGGGGGGGGGGGGGGGGGGGGGGGGGGGGGGGGGGGGGGGGGGGGGGGGGGGGGGGGGGGGGGGGGGGGGGGGGGGGGGGGGGGGGGGGGGGGGGGGGGGGGGGGGGGGGGGGGGGGGGGGGGGGGGGGGGGGGGGGGGGGGGGGGGGGGGGGGGGGGGGGGGGGGGGGGGGGGGGGGGGGGGGGGGGGGGGGGGGGGGGGGGGGGGGGGGGGGGGGGGGGGGGGGGGGGGGGGGGGGGGGGGGGGGGGGGGGGGGGGGGGGGGGGGGGGGGGGGGGGGGGGGGGGGGGGGGGGGGGGGGGGGGGGGGGGGGGGGGGGGGGGGGGGGGGGGGGGGGGGGGGGGGGGGGGGGGGGGGGGGGGGGGGGGGGGGGGGGGGGGGGGGGGGGGGGGGGGGGGGGGGGGGGGGGGGGGGGGGGGGGGGGGGGGGGGGGGGGGGGGGGGGGGGGGGGGGGGGGGGGGGGGGGGGGGGGGGGGGGGGGGGGGGGGGGGGGGGGGGGGGGGGGGGGGGGGGGGGGGGGGGGGGGGGGGGGGGGGGGGGGGGGGGGGGGGGGGGGGGGGGGGGGGGGGGGGGGGGGGGGGGGGGGGGGGGGGGGGGGGGGGGGGGGGGGGGGGGGGGGGGGGGGGGGGGGGGGGGGGGGGGGGGGGGGGGGGGGGGGGGGGGGGGGGGGGGGGGGGGGGGGGGGGGGGGGGGGGGGGGGGGGGGGGGGGGGGGGGGGGGGGGGGGGGGGGGGGGGGGGGGGGGGGGGGGGGGGGGGGGGGGGGGGGGGGGGGGGGGGGGGGGGGGGGGGGGGGGGGGGGGGGGGGGGGGGGGGGGGGGGGGGGGGGGGGGGGGGGGGGGGGGGGGGGGGGGGGGGGGGGGGGGGGGGGGGGGGGGGGGGGGGGGGGGGGGGGGGGGGGGGGGGGGGGGGGGGGGGGGGGGGGGGGGGGGGGGGGGGGGGGGGGGGGGGGGGGGGGGGGGGGGGGGGGGGGGGGGGGGGGGGGGGGGGGGGGGGGGGGGGGGGGGGGGGGGGGGGGGGGGGGGGGGGGGGGGGGGGGGGGGGGGGGGGGGGGGGGGGGGGGGGGGGGGGGGGGGGGGGGGGGGGGGGGGGGGGGGGGGGGGGGGGGGGGGGGGGGGGGGGGGGGGGGGGGGGGGGGGGGGGGGGGGGGGGGGGGGGGGGGGGGGGGGGGGGGGGGGGGGGGGGGGGGGGGGGGGGGGGGGGGGGGGGGGGGGGGGGGGGGGGGGGGGGGGGGGGGGGGGGGGGGGGGGGGGGGGGGGGGGGGGGGGGGGGGGGGGGGGGGGGGGGGGGGGGGGGGGGGGGGGGGGGGGGGGGGGGGGGGGGGGGGGGGGGGGGGGGGGGGGGGGGGGGGGGGGGGGGGGGGGGGGGGGGGGGGGGGGGGGGGGGGGGGGGGGGGGGGGGGGGGGGGGGGGGGGGGGGGGGGGGGGGGGGGGGGGGGGGGGGGGGGGGGGGGGGGGGGGGGGGGGGGGGGGGGGGGGGGGGGGGGGGGGGGGGGGGGGGGGGGGGGGGGGGGGGGGGGGGGGGGGGGGGGGGGGGGGGGGGGGGGGGGGGGGGGGGGGGGGGGGGGGGGGGGGGGGGGGGGGGGGGGGGGGGGGGGGGGGGGGGGGGGGGGGGGGGGGGGGGGGGGGGGGGGGGGGGGGGGGGGGGGGGGGGGGGGGGGGGGGGGGGGGGGGGGGGGGGGGGGGGGGGGGGGGGGGGGGGGGGGGGGGGGGGGGGGGGGGGGGGGGGGGGGGGGGGGGGGGGGGGGGGGGGGGGGGGGGGGGGGGGGGGGGGGGGGGGGGGGGGGGGGGGGGGGGGGGGGGGGGGGGGGGGGGGGGGGGGGGGGGGGGGGGGGGGGGGGGGGGGGGGGGGGGGGGGGGGGGGGGGGGGGGGGGGGGGGGGGGGGGGGGGGGGGGGGGGGGGGGGGGGGGGGGGGGGGGGGGGGGGGGGGGGGGGGGGGGGGGGGGGGGGGGGGGGGGGGGGGGGGGGGGGGGGGGGGGGGGGGGGGGGGGGGGGGGGGGGGGGGGGGGGGGGGGGGGGGGGGGGGGGGGGGGGGGGGGGGGGGGGGGGGGGGGGGGGGGGGGGGGGGGGGGGGGGGGGGGGGGGGGGGGGGGGGGGGGGGGGGGGGGGGGGGGGGGGGGGGGGGGGGGGGGGGGGGGGGGGGGGGGGGGGGGGGGGGGGGGGGGGGGGGGGGGGGGGGGGGGGGGGGGGGGGGGGGGGGGGGGGGGGGGGGGGGGGGGGGGGGGGGGGGGGGGGGGGGGGGGGGGGGGGGGGGGGGGGGGGGGGGGGGGGGGGGGGGGGGGGGGGGGGGGGGGGGGGGGGGGGGGGGGGGGGGGGGGGGGGGGGGGGGGGGGGGGGGGGGGGGGGGGGGGGGGGGGGGGGGGGGGGGGGGGGGGGGGGGGGGGGGGGGGGGGGGGGGGGGGGGGGGGGGGGGGGGGGGGGGGGGGGGGGGGGGGGGGGGGGGGGGGGGGGGGGGGGGGGGGGGGGGGGGGGGGGGGGGGGGGGGGGGGGGGGGGGGGGGGGGGGGGGGGGGGGGGGGGGGGGGGGGGGGGGGGGGGGGGGGGGGGGGGGGGGGGGGGGGGGGGGGGGGGGGGGGGGGGGGGGGGGGGGGGGGGGGGGGGGGGGGGGGGGGGGGGGGGGGGGGGGGGGGGGGGGGGGGGGGGGGGGGGGGGGGGGGGGGGGGGGGGGGGGGGGGGGGGGGGGGGGGGGGGGGGGGGGGGGGGGGGGGGGGGGGGGGGGGGGGGGGGGGGGGGGGGGGGGGGGGGGGGGGGGGGGGGGGGGGGGGGGGGGGGGGGGGGGGGGGGGGGGGGGGGGGGGGGGGGGGGGGGGGGGGGGGGGGGGGGGGGGGGGGGGGGGGGGGGGGGGGGGGGGGGGGGGGGGGGGGGGGGGGGGGGGGGGGGGGGGGGGGGGGGGGGGGGGGGGGGGGGGGGGGGGGGGGGGGGGGGGGGGGGGGGGGGGGGGGGGGGGGGGGGGGGGGGGGGGGGGGGGGGGGGGGGGGGGGGGGGGGGGGGGGGGGGGGGGGGGGGGGGGGGGGGGGGGGGGGGGGGGGGGGGGGGGGGGGGGGGGGGGGGGGGGGGGGGGGGGGGGGGGGGGGGGGGGGGGGGGGGGGGGGGGGGGGGGGGGGGGGGGGGGGGGGGGGGGGGGGGGGGGGGGGGGGGGGGGGGGGGGGGGGGGGGGGGGGGGGGGGGGGGGGGGGGGGGGGGGGGGGGGGGGGGGGGGGGGGGGGGGGGGGGGGGGGGGGGGGGGGGGGGGGGGGGGGGGGGGGGGGGGGGGGGGGGGGGGGGGGGGGGGGGGGGGGGGGGGGGGGGGGGGGGGGGGGGGGGGGGGGGGGGGGGGGGGGGGGGGGGGGGGGGGGGGGGGGGGGGGGGGGGGGGGGGGGGGGGGGGGGGGGGGGGGGGGGGGGGGGGGGGGGGGGGGGGGGGGGGGGGGGGGGGGGGGGGGGGGGGGGGGGGGGGGGGGGGGGGGGGGGGGGGGGGGGGGGGGGGGGGGGGGGGGGGGGGGGGGGGGGGGGGGGGGGGGGGGGGGGGGGGGGGGGGGGGGGGGGGGGGGGGGGGGGGGGGGGGGGGGGGGGGGGGGGGGGGGGGGGGGGGGGGGGGGGGGGGGGGGGGGGGGGGGGGGGGGGGGGGGGGGGGGGGGGGGGGGGGGGGGGGGGGGGGGGGGGGGGGGGGGGGGGGGGGGGGGGGGGGGGGGGGGGGGGGGGGGGGGGGGGGGGGGGGGGGGGGGGGGGGGGGGGGGGGGGGGGGGGGGGGGGGGGGGGGGGGGGGGGGGGGGGGGGGGGGGGGGGGGCATCTTGTGGGCAACATTAAAGCACTCGTCTGCCATGTTAGAGCATCTCCATCAGAATCGCAACACGCGGCGCTTTAAAAAAGTGTTTACAGTGCTGAGATCGAGAAGTAGAGATAGAGAGTAGAGGATAGTTCTCAGCATAGATAGATAAAAAAAGATTATTCAACTACTCCTCGTCGTCCGACTCCTCCTCGGTGATGTCCTCCTCCGACGTGTGACTGTAGGCGTGAAGATACCGATCATCGTCGGATTCCCAGGGCGACGCTACTCCTAGCCTCATGTTGAATTGAGCGTCCGCTTTTCACCTACGCTTGTCCTCGTGATAGGCGGCTCGCTCCGCCCTCCTCTTATCCCTCTCCGCCCTCCTTTGCTCGTAGAACTCGCGCTCATTGATGATGTCCTGCGGGAAGCGTTGGTGCCACAGTGCCATGGCTTCCTCGTCCATCTCGGCGATGCCGACACGGTGCTCCCGCCTCCGGTTGTCACGACGATCCTCATCGGTGATAAGCCGCGGCAGAGGCGCGAGCTCCTGTGCCCGCTCCCGCGTTGGCACGTTGGGGAAGTTCAATGTTCTATGAGGCCACCGGAGGCGCCACGCCGCCACGCCGTACGCGCGGGCGGCCTCGTTGGCGGTGTTGAAATTGCCGAGGCCGAGGCGCATTCCGCGGAACCGGATCTCGGCGGAGAAGCCGCCGGAGGGGCGCGCGCGGACGCCGCGGTATCCCCAAGTTTCCCGGCAACGCGGCGGCGGCGAGGCGAGAAAGAGCGGGGAGAGAGCGGTGGCGAGGCACAGAGCAGGGAGAGAGCGGTGGCAAGGCACAGAGCGGTGGGAGGGCGTTGGATTTTATAAAGCGCGCCGGACGCCGCGCGCCAAAACTAGCGCACGCCCGGCCGCTTTTTCCCGTGCGCGCGCAATCCTTTCTCGACGTCCCTGCTATCTCTACTCTCTTCTCTACTGTTATATTTATTTTATATTTAATATTTATCTCTACTTCTCTACACTCTATTTTTTTCTCTACTTTTTCCCTACTCTTATAAAAAACAGAGTTGGTGATGATGGTGTTCCTGCCATCCTGCAATATAGGCCATCCGATTTATATCCGACGGATAGGAAGGAAACTGTGGCAATTTTGCAAAAAGATACCCACACCCCTCTCCGCATTTGCAAATAAGGCATTCCCTCATTCATCCTTTTCTCCCACAAGATAGACTACTCATACAAATGCATCTTGATGCGTGCAACGCATGGGCATCTTGCTAGTTCTAAAAAACTATCCATCATTTGCCACACTACTGGTTGCAGATGAAATACCTACCCAAGCACAACGCGATACAGGAGCGACGCACAATTACAAGCTGATATTCTATTGGACAATGGAGGCTATAACCAATTACTTTTACGGGAACAATAGCACCCAGGAAATTTGAAGGGTAGGTATGAACAAAATCGGAACTGCACATGTACTGCTAAGTGATTCAATACACACATTACCAATCGAGGAGGAGAACGATGGTCGCGGTGGCCTATGTGAGTCATGGTCGGCAACAGGAGTTAGTTCATTGTCCACGACGGTGGTGCTTCTGCGCTTGGCGTCGGTTTCCGGGAAGCAGATCCGAGACCGTGGAAGACGGTGCCGGGGAAGAGGCTCCGTGTACGACGACGATGGTGGACCGGCTCCAGTGCGGCGTACGAGGTCGTCGATGAGGCAGATGCGCTGCGGTGGACGAGTGCGCCGATGTAGAAGGGGAGGAGCACGAAGGCTGCGGTGCCGTGGAGAAGTCTATTTTGCGGTGGGGATAGAAAATGGGGAGTATTCAGGTGTACTACTCTGGGTGCCGGGGTGGGGTTGGCTGGGTAGGGTGAACCTGAAGTTACGAAAACAACCCCCTACCAACCGTCATCCGTAGGCCTGTTCCGAAGGCTATGATGGTAACTTCCCACTGCTCGAATCAGGGTCGCAGGAGATTTTCCCGCCAACCTCAAAATTTTGTGACACTGAACTCCCCGTGTGGCGTGTTGGGTGATTCGGCTAAGCAACTAGCGACCCCCCCCCCCCCCCCCCCCCCCCCCCCCCCCCCCCCCCCCCCCCCCCCCCCCCCCCCCCCCCCCCCCCCCCCCCCCCCCCCCCCCCCCCCCCCCCCCCCCCCCCCCCCCCCCCCCCCCCCCCCCCCCCCCCCCCCCCCCCCCCCCCCCCCCCCCCCCCCCCCCCCCCCCCCCCCCCCCCCCCCCCCCCCCCCCCCCCCCCCCCCCCCCCCCCCCCCCCCCCCCCCCCCCCCCCCCCCCCCCCCCCCCCCCCCCCCCCCCCCCCCCCCCCCCCCCCCCCCCCCCCCCCCCCCCCCCCCCCCCCCCCCCCCCCCCCCCCCCCCCCCCCCCCCCCCCCCCCCCCCCCCCCCCCCCCCCCCCCCCCCCCCCCCCCCCCCCCCCCCCCCCCCCCCCCCCCCCCCCCCCCCCCCCCCCCCCCCCCCCCCCCCCCCCCCCCCCCCCCCCCCCCCCCCCCCCCCCCCCCCCCCCCCCCCCCCCCCCCCCCCCCCCCCCCCCCCCCCCCCCCCCCCCCCCCCCCCCCCCCCCCCCCCCCCCCCCCCCCCCCCCCCCCCCCCCCCCCCCCCCCCCCCCCCCCCCCCCCCCCCCCCCCCCCCCCCCCCCCCCCCCCCCCCCCCCCCCCCCCCCCCCCCCCCCCCCCCCCCCCCCCCCCCCCCCCCCCCCCCCCCCCCCCCCCCCCCCCCCCCCCCCCCCCCCCCCCCCCCCCCCCCCCCCCCCCCCCCCCCCCCCCCCCCCCCCCCCCCCCCCCCCCCCCCCCCCCCCCCCCCCCCCCCCCCCCCCCCCCCCCCCCCCCCCCCCCCCCCCCCCCCCCCCCCCCCCCCCCCCCCCCCCCCCCCCCCCCCCCCCCCCCCCCCCCCCCCCCCCCCCCCCCCCCCCCCCCCCCCCCCCCCCCCCCCCCCCCCCCCCCCCCCCCCCCCCCCCCCCCCCCCCCCCCCCCCCCCCCCCCCCCCCCCCCCCCCCCCCCCCCCCCCCCCCCCCCCCCCCCCCCCCCCCCCCCCCCCCCCCCCCCCCCCCCCCCCCCCCCCCCCCCCCCCCCCCCCCCCCCCCCCCCCCCCCCCCCCCCCCCCCCCCCCCCCCCCCCCCCCCCCCCCCCCCCCCCCCCCCCCCCCCCCCCCCCCCCCCCCCCCCCCCCCCCCCCCCCCCCCCCCCCCCCCCCCCCCCCCCCCCCCCCCCCCCCCCCCCCCCCCCCCCCCCCCCCCCCCCCCCCCCCCCCCCCCCCCCCCCCCCCCCCCCCCCCCCCCCCCCCCCCCCCCCCCCCCCCCCCCCCCCCCCCCCCCCCCCCCCCCCCCCCCCCCCCCCCCCCCCCCCCCCCCCCCCCCCCCCCCCCCCCCCCCCCCCCCCCCCCCCCCCCCCCCCCCCCCCCCCCCCCCCCCCCCCCCCCCCCCCCCCCCCCCCCCCCCCCCCCCCCCCCCCCCCCCCCCCCCCCCCCCCCCCCCCCCCCCCCCCCCCCCCCCCCCCCCCCCCCCCCCCCCCCCCCCCCCCCCCCCCCCCCCCCCCCCCCCCCCCCCCCCCCCCCCCCCCCCCCCCCCCCCCCCCCCCCCCCCCCCCCCCCCCCCCCCCCCCCCCCCCCCCCCCCCCCCCCCCCCCCCCCCCCCCCCCCCCCCCCCCCCCCCCCCCCCCCCCCCCCCCCCCCCCCCCCCCCCCCCCCCCCCCCCCCCCCCCCCCCCCCCCCCCCCCCCCCCCCCCCCCCCCCCCCCCCCCCCCCCCCCCCCCCCCCCCCCCCCCCCCCCCCCCCCCCCCCCCCCCCCCCCCCCCCCCCCCCCCCCCCCCCCCCCCCCCCCCCCCCCCCCCCCCCCCCCCCCCCCCCCCCCCCCCCCCCCCCCCCCCCCCCCCCCCCCCCCCCCCCCCCCCCCCCCCCCCCCCCCCCCCCCCCCCCCCCCCCCCCCCCCCCCCCCCCCCCCCCCCCCCCCCCCCCCCCCCCCCCCCCCCCCCCCCCCCCCCCCCCCCCCCCCCCCCCCCCCCCCCCCCCCCCCCCCCCCCCCCCCCCCCCCCCCCCCCCCCCCCCCCCCCCCCCCCCCCCCCCCCCCCCCCCCCCCCCCCCCCCCCCCCCCCCCCCCCCCCCCCCCCCCCCCCCCCCCCCCCCCCCCCCCCCCCCCCCCCCCCCCCCCCCCCCCCCCCCCCCCCCCCCCCCCCCCCCCCCCCCCCCCCCCCCCCCCCCCCCCCCCCCCCCCCCCCCCCCCCCCCCCCCCCCCCCCCCCCCCCCCCCCCCCCCCCCCCCCCCCCCCCCCCCCCCCCCCCCCCCCCCCCCCCCCCCCCCCCCCCCCCCCCCCCCCCCCCCCCCCCCCCCCCCCCCCCCCCCCCCCCCCCCCCCCCCCCCCCCCCCCCCCCCCCCCCCCCCCCCCCCCCCCCCCCCCCCCCCCCCCCCCCCCCCCCCCCCCCCCCCCCCCCCCCCCCCCCCCCCCCCCCCCCCCCCCCCCCCCCCCCCCCCCCCCCCCCCCCCCCCCCCCCCCCCCCCCCCCCCCCCCCCCCCCCCCCCCCCCCCCCCCCCCCCCCCCCCCCCCCCCCCCCCCCCCCCCCCCCCCCCCCCCCCCCCCCCCCCCCCCCCCCCCCCCCCCCCCCCCCCCCCCCCCCCCCCCCCCCCCCCCCCCCCCCCCCCCCCCCCCCCCCCCCCCCCCCCCCCCCCCCCCCCCTGCACATTCACACCTCTCTATGTCTCTATCACACGCACACCGCCCTTCCACCACAACACACATATGGACACATACACACGTTCTCTCTCAGTCACACACACTTTGGGGCTGTTTGGTTTGTGACTAACTTTGCCAAAGATTGCCACACCTAAAGTTAGGCAAGTTTGACCAACTTAGGTGAGTGTCTGGTTCAAGCTACACCTTAGGCAAGCCACACTTAGGCCCCACATGGCATACACTCAAAAAGTGTGGCAAGATTCCCTTAGGCTTTCCAACTTGTGGCTCTCATTTTGATGAACTAACCTTAGGAAAGCTTGGCAAAAATGTATGGCAAAGTGTGGCAATGCTAGTCCTAAAACCAAACAGCCCCTTTGGACGCCAAACTTTGGCAAAAATTGGCAAAACATTGTCTCTATGACAAGTGGGCCATAGGGGCAATAAAGTGTGGCAAGCCAAAGTGTGGCAAAAACCAAACACATGCCAACTAAATTGTGGCTGCCAAATTTTGGCTTGGCAAACGGTGGCTGGGAACCAAACAGCCCCAAAATCAGTATTAAAAAAAACTAGGGCACACCTAAAACGTCCAAATCCAAATAAACACGAACTGGAGCTAAATTCAAATATATGGAAATATTGTAGCATCAAGAACTTTTCCCGAAAAAAAAAGTTGAGTAATATTCATGGATTGTTTTCACACACACAAAAAGGTTCGGTGGATGTCCTTCGAGCGCGACACGGTGACACACCGTTCGATCGACCGCGCGGCCGCGGTTCACGCGCTTGCACATGATTCCGTATCGTGGCTGTGGTAACTAATAAAAGCGCTGCCTAAGTCTAATGTCCCCCCCCCCCCCCCCCCCCCCCCCCCCCCCCCCCCCCCCCCCCCCCCCCCCCCCCCCCCCCCCCCCCCCCCCCCCCCCCCCCCCCCCCCCCCCCCCCCCCCCCCCCCCCCCCCCCCCCCCCCCCCCCCCCCCCCCCCCCCCCCCCCCCCCCCCCCCCCCCCCCCCCCCCCCCCCCCCCCCCCCCCCCCCCCCCCCCCCCCCCCCCCCCCCCCCCCCCCCCCCCCCCCCCCCCCCCCCCCCCCCCCCCCCCCCCCCCCCCCCCCCCCCCCCCCCCCCCCCCCCCCCCCCCCCCCCCCCCCCCCCCCCCCCCCCCCCCCCCCCCCCCCCCCCCCCCCCCCCCCCCCCCCCCCCCCCCCCCCCCCCCCCCCCCCCCCCCCCCCCCCCCCCCCCCCCCCCCCCCCCCCCCCCCCCCCCCCCCCCCCCCCCCCCCCCCCCCCCCCCCCCCCCCCCCCCCCCCCCCCCCCCCCCCCCCCCCCCCCCCCCCCCCCCCCCCCCCCCAACAAACAAATTGAGCCTTATAAAATGGGAAAACTAAAATTTTGAGATAAGCCCTATAAACCGGAAAGGAGGGAGTAACAACTACGTGGGCATATTTGTTGGAGTAAATTACGAGGGAGGGAAGGGGTGGAAATATTGCTGGCCACAACAGATTGGACGAGCGCGGGGGGAGGAGAGTCATGCATGCAGATTTTTTCCACACGGGTTGGAGTGGTGGGACCGCCGGAGGGAGAAGGAGAGTCTGGCAGGCATATTGTTTCCACACATGGAGAGGAAAAGATTTGGAGACGAATGGGCTTCCTGCAGGTATGGGTAACGGTGCATAATAAGTCTCATCTTGCATGCCGGGCTAGGTATAGTCTCAAGTCATTAAAAACATACACGCCCCACACATGTTCATATTTCAAGGTGCACTAAATTATTGCATGCGATGATTAAGGCTGGCCATAATGGTGGTATCTTAGCTGGTATCATGCACACGGGAATAGCAAACATGCTGATGTGGCAAAGAATTAAAGAAGAGAGGGGGGTTAGAGTAACTAGTGTTCATGCATGCATTGGTAAACATGTTTTTTTGTGAAGAACGACAGCATTAGTTGAGTACTTTTGCAGACTACAAAAACTATACCATCACCTCTATCTTGCTAAGAGTAGGTGAAATTTCTGAATCGAGCCCTTTAAACTAGAAGGGAGGTACTAGTACTCTAATAGCTAACCTTGACCCTGTTTGGATCCATGTGTTAGAGTTAGTTTGGGTTAGTTTGAACTCAACTAACCCAAAAATATCCAAACAGGAGGGTTAGTTTGGGTTAGATGCATCTAACCCATTCAAAAAACTAACCCACCCAAGAGGTGCTTATTTGGGTTAGTTCTTCTCGGGACACTAAAAAACACATTTTTCTCTCGCTCTCCCCGCAGCAGATCCCTCCCCACTTCCTTGAAGCTTCTCGTCCTCTCCCTCCCTCCCTCCCTCTCGCACCGCCCATGAAGGCACCTCGCCGTATCCGTGCTCCATCTAACCCTGTCATCCAAACACCTCTTTCGCTAGAGTTACTTCAGGGTTAGTTCAGGATTAGAATATTTAACTCATCTAACTCATCTAATAGTAGTTCTTATACTCATTATAATCAGTATTGTAGATATTGATATTTTTAGTATAAATTTGGTCAAACACTTTGCAAACGGTTGACGGAAGTAAAAAAGACCAGAGGGAGTATCATGCATGCGGAGTAGGCAAAAAAAATTTGCTCATTTATAGCCGGTCGAAGTCTCAAAGGGCGTGACCGCGCGAGGGAGGCGAAGGTCGTGGGAGGCGCGACGGTTGATGAAATTAAGTGAAGTTACCCACGCGCCGGCATGGCATGCCAATAGGCAGAAGTTATACTGTCAGGCCTACGATATGGGTCTAGTAGACATGACATCTTGTAACACTCCAAAATTTGGGTTTTGATTTTTATCAAATTCTTCATTTGATTCCCCCCCCCCCCCCCCCCCCCCCCCCCCCCCCCCCCCCCCCCCCCCCCCCCCCCCCCCCCCCCCCCCCCCCCCCCCCCCCCCCCCCCCCCCCCCCCCCCCCCCCCCCCCCCCCCCCCCCCCCCCCCCCCCCCCCCCCCCCCCCCCCCCCCCCCCCCCCCCCCCCCCCCCCCCCCCCCCCCCCCCCCCCCCCCCCCCCCCCCCCCCCCCCCCCCCCCCCCCCCCCCCCCCCCCCCCCCCCCCCCCCCCCCCCCCCCCCCCCCCCCCCCCCCCCCCCCCCCCCCCCCCCCCCCCCCCCCCCCCCCCCCCCCCCCCCCCCCCCCCCCCCCCCCCCCCCCCCCCCCCCCCCCCCCCCCCCCCCCCCCCCCCCCCCCCCCCCCCCCCCCCCCCCCCCCCCCCCCCCCCCCCCCCCCCCCCCCCCCCCCCCCCCCCCCCCCCCCCCCCCCCCCCCCCCCCCCCCCCCCCCCCCCCCCCCCCCCCCCCCCCCCCCCCCCCCCCCCCCCCCCCCCCCCCCCCCCCCCCCCCCCCCCCCCCCCCCCCCCCCCCCCCCCCCCCCCCCCCCCCCCCCCCCCCCCCCCCCCCCCCCCCCCCCCCCCCCCCCCCCCCCCCCCCCCCCCCCCCCCCCCCCCCCCCCCCCCCCCCCCCCCCCCCCCCCCCCCCCCCCCCCCCCCCCCCCCCCCCCCCCCCCCCCCCCCCCCCCCCCCCCCCCCCCCCCCCCCCCCCCCCCCCCCCCCCCCCCCCCCCCCCCCCCCCCCCCCCCCCCCCCCCCCCCCCCCCCCCCCCCCCCCCCCCCCCCCCCCCCCCCCCCCCCCCCCCCCCCCCCCCCCCCCCCCCCCCCCCCCCCCCCCCCCCCCCCCCCCCCCCCCCCCCCCCCCCCCCCCCCCCCCCCCCCCCCCCCCCCCCCCCCCCCCCCCCCCCCCCCCCCCCCCCCCCCCCCCCCCCCCCCCCCCCCCCCCCCCCCCCCCCCCCCCCCCCCCCCCCCCCCCCCCCCCCCCCCCCCCCCCCCCCCCCCCCCCCCCCCCCCCCCCCCCCCCCCCCCCCCCCCCCCCCCCCCCCCCCCCCCCCCCCCCCCCCCCCCCCCCCCCCCCCCCCCCCCCCCCCCCCCCCCCCCCCCCCCCCCCCCCCCCCCCCCCCCCCCCCCCCCCCCCCCCCCCCCCCCCCCCCCCCCCCCCCCCCCCCCCCCCCCCCCCCCCCCCCCCCCCCCCCCCCCCCCCCCCCCCCCCCCCCCCCCCCCCCCCCCCCCCCCCCCCCCCCCCCCCCCCCCCCCCCCCCCCCCCCCCCCCCCCCCCCCCCCCCCCCCCCCCCCCCCCCCCCCCCCCCCCCCCCCCCCCCCCCCCCCCCCCCCCCCCCCCCCCCCCCCCCCCCCCCCCCCCCCCCCCCCCCCCCCCCCCCCCCCCCCCCCCCCCCCCCCCCCCCCCCCCCCCCCCCCCCCCCCCCCCCCCCCCCCCCCCCCCCCCCCCCCCCCCCCCCCCCCCCCCCCCCCCCCCCCCCCCCCCCCCCCCCCCCCCCCCCCCCCCCCCCCCCCCCCCCCCCCCCCCCCCCCCCCCCCCCCCCCCCCCCCCCCCCCCCCCCCCCCCCCCCCCCCCCCCCCCCCCCCCCCCCCCCCCCCCCCCCCCCCCCCCCCCCCCCCCCCCCCCCCCCCCCCCCCCCCCCCCCCCCCCCCCCCCCCCCCCCCCCCCCCCCCCCCCCCCCCCCCCCCCCCCCCCCCCCCCCCCCCCCCCCCCCCCCCCCCCCCCCCCCCCCCCCCCCCCCCCCCCCCCCCCCCCCCCCCCCCCCCCCCCCCCCCCCCCCCCCCCCCCCCCCCCCCCCCCCCCCCCCCCCCCCCCCCCCCCCCCCCCCCCCCCCCCCCCCCCCCCCCCCCCCCCCCCCCCCCCCCCCCCCCCCCCCCCCCCCCCCCCCCCCCCCCCCCCCCCCCCCCCCCCCCCCCCCCCCCCCCCCCCCCCCCCCCCCCCCCCCCCCCCCCCCCCCCCCCCCCCCCCCCCCCCCCCCCCCCCCCCCCCCCCCCCCCCCCCCCCCCCCCCCCCCCCCCCCCCCCCCCCCCCCCCCCCCCCCCCCCCCCCCCCCCCCCCCCCCCCCCCCCCCCCCCCCCCCCCCCCCCCCCCCCCCCCCCCCCCCCCCCCCCCCCCCCCCCCCCCCCCCCCCCCCCCCCCCCCCCCCCCCCCCCCCCCCCCCCCCCCCCCCCCCCCCCCCCCCCCCCCCCCCCCCCCCCCCCCCCCCCCCCCCCCCCCCCCCCCCCCCCCCCCCCCCCCCCCCCCCCCCCCCCCCCCCCCCCCCCCCCCCCCCCCCCCCCCCCCCCCCCCCCCCCCAGACATAGAGAGGTGTGAATGTGCAAATGATCATGCATGAGTGAGACATAGACATATGCCGATACGTTGTGTATACATGAGAGAATGGTCTTCTAGTTTAGGGCCTATTTGGTTCCAATAAGTCACCTGGCTTATAAGTCAGGTGACTTAAAATCAGTGACTTATAAGTCACGCCTGTTTGGTTGTCATCTGACTTATAAGTCACCTGACCACACCTTCCCACCTTGTTTTTTAATGTAAAGGTGATGGGACCCACGTAAAAAGGGGTCACTTATAAGTTCTATGTTGGGATGGAGCAACTTATGACTTATAAGTTGGGGTGACTTATAAGTTGGGTCTGTTTGGCAAAATAAGTCACTTTTTGCACTTTTTGACTTATAAGTTGGTGACTTATTTGGAACCAAATAGGGCCTTACTTGTGTGTGTGTGTGTGTGAGAGAGAGAGAGAGAGTGGGAGAGAGAGAGAGAGACAGAGAGAGGAGCATCCGTAACACAACAACCATCTCTATCGATTCGTCCATCCCTCGCACGGTGGCATGCAACACATGCATCAATGTGCACATTTTGACACCCTCACCCAGCCCCTGCCCACCTCAAGGCCCGCACAATCTCTTCGTGAATACCCATTTCTCTCCTTAGGTTTGTTTTCTCTCAATATCTAACACACACACACACACAGAGAGACACACGCAGCACAACACACACACACACTCCCCGAGCACACAATTCATCCCCATCCAAGGTTATACGGCGACCACTCTCGCCCCCCCCCCCCCCCCCCCCCCCCCCCCCCCCCCCCCCCCCCCCCCCCCCCCCCCCCCCCCCCCCCCCCCCCCCCCCCCCCCCCCCCCCCCCCCCCCCCCCCCCCCCCCCCCCCCCCCCCCCCCCCCCCCCCCCCCCCCCCCCCCCCCCCCCCCCCCCCCCCCCCCCCCCCCCCCCCCCCCCCCCCCCCCCCCCCCCCCCCCCCCCCCCCCCCCCCCCCCCCCCCCCCCCCCCCCCCCCCCCCCCCCCCCCCCCCCCCCCCCCCCCCCCCCCCCCCCCCCCCCCCCCCCCCCCCCCCCCCCCCCCCCCCCCCCCCCCCCCCCCCCCCCCCCCCCCCTCACGTATATTACATGTCTCCATCTTTCTCACAGACCTAACTTCTTCCTCTCTTTCTCTCTCTATCTCTCTCTCTGTTTTGTTAGGTTTGTCTCCTACTCTCTCGTCCACATACATACAATCTTTCTCGCCCTATCTGCTCCATCTTCACAAGCTCTCTCTGCACGTTTCATTCACACATTGGGATATAATCAAAATGTTGCTTTTATAATGGCTGATGTAGAGTTATTGTTGGTTTTGTTGCATCCTACAAAGTAATAACTATGAAATGAATTTTGATTGTCATTTGACTGGGATTATGCGAGTTTGAGCATGTTGTGAAGTACTATAGACCTCGTATACATCTTGGAATTCGACAATAATTGTAACTATTGAATTGTATAGACCATTACATTCGAAGTCAGTAGCCTAATATATTCATTTCAAAATTTCAACAAATGATTAATTCACTACAAACTAAGAAAACAAATGTGTACACCCTCTGTTTTTATTTAAGTCCGCGTATTAGCATTGGTCAAAGTCAAGTTTTGTAAACTCTGAGAAAGTTTATAACAAAAAATATTAACATATACAATAACAAATAAATACCATTAGATTTATTATTGAATGTACTTTCACATCATACATATCTGTTATGGTAAATGTTTATATTTTTCTATAAACTTGGTCAAACTTTATGAAGTTTGACTTTGGTCAAACCTAATATGCAGAGTTTACTAGTACTACTCGCT